>PVKN010019741.1:0-16241 GCA_004027915.1 Capromys pilorides | reverse complement strand
TAAACTACTATTAACTGTGAGCAAAAAAAAAAAAAACCTCTGCTCTTCTAAACTGTGTCAGTTTGTTTGTCCCAATAACAGGAAAATGACTAAAACAGAGTGCTTTTATTCACCCTGTGATAAGAGAAGTTCTTTACAATCAAGTCATTCCCAAAAAGAGAATGAGGAGGGGTGGACAGCAGCCGCACAGGCTCCCAGGTTCTCAAGCAGCTGGCTCCATTTCAGAACATTCTTGGCCGGAATGAGGACAATGCACAAGCTAGGGCCAGTCTGGTCCCCAGGTAAGGCTCTGGATTGACATGAGAGTCCCCCAAAGTGCCCCACATGTACCCCAGCTTAAAATATCACACTCCATGCCTCAGCATCTGTCATGGTATCTGAATGGTTGCGCGAGTTCCTTTTGTACAAATCAAAGCAGGCGCTCCTCAGAGAAACAGAATGTGGGCACGAGCTGCCTGGAAGTAGTGACTCTGACTCAGTAAGGTTAGGAAGGAAAACACTAAAATTCTGAGGATCCATGATGTGCTTTTCACTGAAGACACTTAGGAAATGTTAATTTAATGTTTCATAGATTATATCACTAATTCATCACAACAGGACAGGCCTCAGCACCTGCCATGGTATCTGTGGTGGACATTACTAGCTTTGTATGTATCAATGGGACAACCAAGGCTCAGAAAGGTTCATTGACTTGCCTAAGATCACACAGCTGCTGCTGACAGGGCCAGGATGCAGCATCAAAGTCAGGCCTTCCTGCTGTCCCTCACGCCTGCCAACACTAGGCTCCAACAAACTGCTTGAAGACTGGAAAGCAAACCCCGACAGGGGTACAGAGAAATGGGGACCTTTGAAAGGCCGTCTCAAATTAGGGACGACACAATATCCCTTGGATTGAACCTCCCTGTGGCTTGAACTCATTGTGTGACTTTCCTGAACTACAGATATACCAGGCTATTTAGGAAACATTTATAAGAGAAAGTCTGCACATACTCAGCCCAGCTGAACGCTCTTTCTACTAGGGTTTTACCAGAGGAACAGGTATAATACAAGATATACAGATATATGAGAGATTACAAGATTGGCTTATACTGGTCAGCCGCAGGGTCAGATGAGGAAGCGTGCGGAGGGCGTCTGCACACTGGAGACCGAAGGATTCAGTCCAAGGTCTCATTGCAGGGCTCGGTGCAAGTCCGCAGCAGAAGGCCGGTGAGTCTGCAGCAGAAGGCTGGTAAGTTTGTACCAGAAGGCTGAAGGGTCCAAGGTGGAGGCCACAGAGTCTGCGCTAGAAGCCAGGAGACGACGTCCAAGCTGACCGCAAAGACCAGGGCTCCTTTGAGGAAATGGAATTCTCCATCCTCCTTCAATTCCCTCATGCTGAGGACACCCGCCGGTGCCTCAGCACCATGCTGGACCCTTAGAAGAGCAAGGTCATCGGCAAACAGCACTGAACACGAACACCATGGCACCACGTGGCGAACATGTGTATAACACATAGAAGATAGGTGTTACATCTTCTAACTGATGAGTCACTCTAGGATGGGTGGGGCCTCCACACCCTCAGGTATGGAATCACTGAGCCCTTTTAGTTCAGCTTTTAACTTCTCTGTTCCTTCTTTCTTTAATGTATTTAGTGCAGGGTCTACAGGATCTCACTACACAGATTGGACTCATAGTGATCCTCCTGCTTTCAGCCTCCCGAGCACTGGGATTGCAGGCGCTCACCACCATGCCCAGTCTCAGTCTCTGTCTCAGCACACCCCAGGGGCAAGGCCAGCATGGCAAGGGATTGAACCCCAGTCCCTGTGCCTGCCTAAGCAGGCACTTTAGTCGCCAGAACTATCTGGCCAGCCCATCTTTTAACTTAAGTTGACACAATGTATCAACCACTCTATCTTCCAAATATTTTCCATCTGTATTTAGTTAAACCTGCAGATGGGAGCCCACAGACACAGAGAGCTGGCCACACTTTTAACACATAACAGTTTAAAAGGCAAAGAAACTGATGGTATAGCTTGCTGGAAGAGTGCTTGGGTAGCCACAGTGAATGAATAAAGGAACAAACCAGTGAATGGGCAAAAAAGCATCTATCTATTCCCAGAGGGGAGGTACTGTGCTCATAGGCCTTTTCTTCATAGTGAAAAGGTGGGGAAACAAACAAAGCATGAGTAGGGCCAGTCAGACCACATGTGGACTAGCTACTGCCTGCTCCAGGACACCACCTATGGGTCCTGGCACCCAGCAAGCAGAGCCTACCGTGCCCTCTGCTGTCCTTGCCCAGGAGGCTGGCTCCCCCAGGCGGCTGGAAGCAGAATCTTATTTCTGAACGTACTCGTTCTTGCTCAGATGGTCTAATTGTTTATTCCTGTCTCATTGCTCTTTGGCACCTCAGGTGACGACGGGTTGATATTTCCAAGGAAGTAAGATATCCCTGCAGCCCCATCTCCCTCTCCCAGTGTACAACACTGTCTCTCATCACACTCTTGTTGTCCAAAGCCTCCTCAGCACCCACAATCCAAACATGGTCACTTGAACGTCTCCTCTTCTAAGAGGGTGCTGGCAAAAGGTGGCTTGTGGAAAATGCTCCCCACCTCCCCCCACCGACATGGAAGCTCTCGGCAGGACAATCACAGAAAGGCATTTGTTTGCAGGTTGAGCTCTATTGCACTAGGAGTGTGTAACATCCAAGAAGGGCCAGACCAACTGGAGAAGGTGGCGTGGAGAAGGATGGTAATGATATGGATGCTAATCTAAAGGAGGACAAGTGAAGGACAGCAAGAGAAGGGGGGTATCCTCAGAGGGGAGACAGAGAGGGCAAGACCAAGTGGCCATGTGCGGAACAGTGAGGAAGAGGAGGGAGCCAAAGGTCCCTTCCGAAATCATAAGAATTAGGCATTAACTGATGAGATGGGCTCAGATTATTAAAGCCCACATGGCCGGTTGCTAGAGGTCAGTAACGAGCCTTCAAAGGTGGCTGAGCAGAAGAAAAATACATAATAGAGCCATCCTTGTTATTCAGCAACTGTCTTTGCAAATTCACCTACTTAATAAAATTTGTTTGAAATTTCCAAACCAATATGCACAACCCTTGCTGAGGTTCTTTGATGGTCTAGTTATTCTGCAGAGTAGTGAGACAACAGGTTCCGGTCATACACGTTTACCACCTGGTGCCATGGTTTTCGTGTTTGGTACTGTTTGCCAATGACCTTCCTCTTCTAAGGGTCCAGTGTGGTACTGAGGCGCTGGCGGGTGATCCTCAGCATGAGGTGGCTGTGATGTGCTTCACAAAGAACATCCGTGTGCCCGCCAGACCGCCTCTGCTGGGGCGTGAGCTGACTGCTGTAGACCAAGAGGTCAACACTGATGAGAACCAAACGTAAATGTCGGCCGGGGCATCTTTCAGCAGAGGCACACGTTGAAGTTACGCATGAGTGAAAGACTGTGCCCAGACGTTCACAGGGACCTGCCCCAGGCTGCCCCAGAAGCAGCTCCATTTCTACCGATGCCTGCAGCTTCTGCACAGATCAGGAGAAAGAAACACATGGCATTTCAGAACGACAAGGATACCACAAGTCCCGAGGAACTCTAACCAGCTCCTAAGGAGAGATACTCTGGACCCAGCTCTCCTAGGTTCAACTGACAGCTCTGCTACTTCCTTGCTAGGGAGCCTTGGGTAATGGGCCTATTGCCATTCTGGGACCCAGTCTTTCCTCCTTTGCCATAGGGTGGCTGGAAGAATCTAACAGGACTCATGTGTGTCAAACCCTCAGGGTACTGTCTGACACCTAAGGATTATTTTTTGCATGTGTTGAGCCTGTTAATAAAAAATGGACAAAAGGGAGAGAGAGAAACCATCTCATTCTGTAGAAAGTAGGCAGAGCCCCACCTTAACGACTGGCAGAGCTGGCACCCATTCTGGCCTTTCTAGCTACATAACTGGATAGGAAGCTGGCCCCAGGGGCCCCAGTGATGAGCCACCAGGAGTGACTACAACACGGAATGCCACAAAGTGTTGACAGAGCCAAGTACCAGCACCTACCCCAGTGCTGAGCTAAGTCACAATATATCCAAGGGACCTGCCAGAGCCTACCCACAGATCCCAAAGTAATCTGGATTCTGGGACACTCTACAGATGCACCTCAACATCTCACCATTTAAGAATTACTGGCCATCTCCAGGCAGGCTGCATGGCTGAGGAACAAGAAATACTACCACTCCCAAGCAGAAACCTAATGAAAAGCCGAACATGGCCAGACAGAAGCTTAACAAGAAATCCTGGCCCAGCTCTGAGGAGAAGCACTGCTCTGGGCCGGGCAGGCAGCCTGCATCGATCGATCGGTCGCAGCAGGGAAGTCTGGCAACCACAGGGAAGTAGATAAACAGGAAGATATATAGCAGGAGGAGCCCACACTGATGAAAGGGGACAGAAAGGCAGCTTAAATCACCAGGAAAGTGCTCAGGAGAAGGAAGATAACAGGATTTGTGTTTATGGGGAGCATGGAGACTCAGCCAACGTGCTCTGCTGGGGAGATGGGAGGGGAGTGGGGGAGGAGAGAGGAGAGTGGAAGGGGAGGGAACCTGTGCCCCTAGGGAAGGCTTCGAGGGCAGGGGTCAGCGGCAGAATTGAGCCAGGGAGGGCCCTGCACAGCCCCATCCCTCCTGGTCCATGTGGCTGTGGCCCAGTTACATTTCACCCTCTGCACTGTGTTCCTCAGCTTTCCTGGGCTTGGGGGGGGGGGGGGGGTAGGGGCTGCGATGAGCCCCAGCCACACCTGCCCACCCAACCCACGGAGCCTTGGGATGAGCTCAAACCACAGCAGAACAAGCACAACAGTGAACGTCTCCATCCAGCTGCCTGTGTACCTCTGACTGTGCTAGTGGCTTTCTGCGTCTTGTCCCAGCTGATACGCACCCTAGGACAGGGACAATGGGGTTGTGCCACCCATCAGATCAGCAAGGGCAGAGTGTGGGATCCTCGTAAGAGCACGAATCATACTGTGTGCTTCACATGCCAGCAAACTGCTGCCACCCACACCCCCAGTCCATAGAAAAATTGTCTCCCATGAAACTGATCCCTGATGCCAAAAGGGTCAGAGACCCCTCGGTACCAAACTGCCCTCGGGCCACAGAGCACAGATAGAACTTGAGCCCAGGAAATCCAGCTCCAGAGCCCACCTTTCTGACCTTGACTCCACACCAAACCTCTGCCGTCCTGAGGCCACCTGGGGGCAGTGCTCTGGTCAAGCCTCTCCGTACCTGCTCACTGTGGCACACACTGGCAATGTCCTTTCTCCATAACTACTCCACTCTTCTGCCTTCTGGTCTTCTCCAATGATGCAGGCCTCACTCTGGTGAGACAGCCGGGAAGTGGGGGGAGCTCACCCTAGAGGGGAGCTCTCTGCCAGGGGACATGGGAGTTAGGGGATGAAAGCCTCCATCTTCTGAGGGTTTCCCATCCCACTTTGTGCTACCAGAATAGAGTGCCACAGACTTACTACGAACAGAAACACATATTGGGTTCATGGTTCAGAAGGCAGAGAGGTCCCAGTTCAAGCAACCCCAGTGATGAGCGTGCCCCTGCTGCCCATGGCAGAACAGAACAAGAGAGTGGGACAAGGGACGGAGCTTTCATTTAGAAGCCCTTGTGCCCTGCACATCTCCCACGAGGCCCCACCTCCCGGCTCTCTTGTATGGGAATGAAATCTCCAACTTCAACTGTGGACATATCAACTGTGGGAACATATTCAAACCACAGCACAGGGCCCATCTCCAGGCACATTCCTCAGAGCCCTGCTGAAGGTCTCCTGGAGCCGTGGGCCCTTTGTTCCCTCACTGATAGCCAGCTCCACACACCCTAGTACCATGGCCCCATTCCCTCTTTCTGTTTCCCCTTTCCACTTCCTGTGTCTCCTTCTCACTGAGCCTCCTGCATGCAAGTCCTTATCTCAGGCTCTATTTGGGGAGACCCAACTAAAGAAGGACCCCACCTACCTCCAGTACAAGACCACATAAAAAGCAGCACCAGCTGAGCAAAAACAGAGCTTGGGAAGAGAGCATGGGAAGGGGCACTCTTGGTCGTCCCCATTGATTCCCAACCTGGGAACGAAGAACTTGGGCCAGCTTCTCGTTCCCACTTCCAGAAGTCCCAGGGGGATGCAGCTCTCTCGCTTGACAATTTGACTTTTTCCTGACCATGATGGCCACACCCTGGTTTCCATGGGCCACACAATCCATGAGGTGGCATTGGCAATCAAGACAAAATGCACCTCCATGGTCACTTGGTCACCTTGACTCTGAAGGAGACTCTGAGCCATAGCTCACTCTGTCACCCTGTTCTCATGCAGTTAGCCGCTGATGGACGTCTTCATGGGCAGGAGCCTGTTGTCCCCAGGTTCTCAGCTGGGACATGATGGTAGGGTCCACTAAGAGGTCAGTTGTGAGAATGAGTCCTCTCAAGAGTGGGGGACAGTGCTCACTTTGGCAGCACATATACTAAAATTGGAATGATACAGAGAAAATTAGCATGGCCCCTGTGCAAGGATGACACACAAACTCGTGAAGTGTTCCATATTTTTATTGCAAGACAATCCTGGGCAACAAAGATAAGGCAGGAGACACTACAGTTCCTGACCTAAAATTATACTACAGAGCTACCATGATAAAATCAGCATGGTATTGACAAAAAAAAAAAAATAGACCTGAGGATCAACAGAATAGATTAGAAGATGCAGAAGCAAAAACAAACACACGCAGCCATCTTATCTTTGACAAAGGGGCCAAACATGTTTATTGGAAGAAAGATAGCCTCTTTAACAAATGGTGCTGGAAAAACTGGCTCTCCACATGCTGAAAACTAAAACTTGACCCAGGTCTATCACCATGCACTAAATTAAAGTCAAAATGGATTAAAGATCTAAATATTAAAAGAGAAACACTAAATCTCCTAGAAGAGAAAGTCAGAGGAAATCTTGAAGACATTGGGGTAGGCAAAGTGTTCATGGACAAAAATCAAAATGCACATGTAACACTTGAAAGAATCAACACCTGGGACCTCCTCTGGCTGAGAAGTTTTTGCATGTCAAAAGAAATTACCAACAGAGTGAAAAGACAAACTCAAATTTCAAAAAGATTTTAACTAATAAGTATTCAGACAAAGATTTTCTATCTAGAATTTATAAAGAACTAAAAACCATTAGGGTCCCAAAATTCAAAGACCCAATCCAAAAATGGTCATCTGAGATGAACACACACTTCTCAGAGAAAGAAATTCAACAAGCCTATAAATACATGAAGAAATGATCCACATCACTAGTCATTCATGAAATGCAAATCAAAACAACACTTAGATACCATTTCACCCCAGAAAGAATGGCTACCATAAAGAAATCAATCAACAACAAATGTTGGAGAGGCTGTGGGGAAAAAGGAACCCTTCTCCACCGCTGGTGGGAATGCAGACTGATGCAATCATTATGGAAAGCAGTGTGGAGACTCCTTAAAAAATTAGAATTGGAAATTCTATTCATTCCAGCTATACTCCTACTGGAAATTTTCCCAGAAAAATTGAAGACATCATATCCTAGTGACATCTGTGCACCTATGTTCATAGTAGCCCAATTTGTGATAGCCAAATCTTGGAAACAACCAAAATGCCCATCATCTGAAGACTGGTTGAAAAAGATGTGGTATTTTTATACAATGGAATATTACTCAGCTATAAAGAATGATAAACTAGAAGACTTCATATATAAATGGATGTATCTTGAACATATACTCATAAGTGAAATAAACCAGACCTACATGTGTAAATATTGTATAGTCTCCCTAGTGTAAGATCTCAAAAGAAAAAATAAAAATGGAAAGGCATAATACAGCTGAATGGAAACCAAGGCCTTAAGCATTAAACAATGAAGTGACTGCAAACAGAAAAGATAGGAAACATGGCAGGAGCAAAACCATGCACTTATACACAGGATGTATTACATAAAAGTCCTAAGAACCACCAAAATATTTTTCACACTGAGAATAGCAATGGGTAACACTAAAATTATGCTTGGAATGCCAAAAAAAAAAAAAGAGTGGGGGACAGAAGCTTGGGAACACAGAACGAAGGCTCCACACAGCCCAGGGAGCACCCCCAATCTCTATCAATGCTCACAGCAGCTGTGTCACAGAGCCTGTGACTCAAGGTGACAGAAGTCAGCTCTCAATGTGGACCAGTGGAAGAGGCCTGGGCTGAGACTGCAACATGCCCACCCCTACCTACCAGGAGCCCTCAACTCCATGGCTTCTCCCTACTGTGGGGCATGGCGGCTCTCTTATTTGCATTGATTTTATCTTAACAGAAGAAGCTCTAGCATAGCCTTAAATCCACCTGTGTTAAGGTATCATCACTCCTTGAGTCCTTCCCCACTCTTGCTAAGATGGTGGAGGTATTTAAGCAGAGAAGAAACACAGAATGAGGCCAACTGTGTTTCTGGTCTGAAAGGATTGGAGAAGCGTGTTCAGATGCCAGACATTTAAGATTTGTAAGGGCCAGCCAGATAGCCCCACTGATTAAAGTGCCTGCATAGGAAGACATAGGGATCAGGATTCAATCCCCAGCAGTGCTGTGCTAGATCCACCCCTGGGGTGCACCGAGAGGGTGATTAAGACTGAGCATGATGGCATGCTCTCCAGAGCTGGGGAGGCTGAAAAGAGGAGGATTACTACAAATCCAATTTATGTAGTGAGACCCTGTAGATCCTGTACTAAATACACTAAAATAAATAAATAAATAAAAATAAAAAGGTCTGTATCCCAGGAAGTGTCCAATGGCTGGCTTTATCTTTATTTTTATCTTATTATGGCCGGCTCAGCCTGCCCTGCAGGTGGGGCTGGTGCAGCATGTGGTGCCAGGGATCGAACCACAGTCCCTGCAGTTGCCTAAGCAGGCGCTTTAGGCTGCTGAACCATCTCTCCGGCCCTGGATGGCTTTATTGTTTTTGGTCTGACATGACAATAGTCTTGCTGCTTGATATGGAGGCCCTAGTGAGAGTTCCGTGGGCAAGACTCTCACGGTGAGGACTCCCACCCCAGCTCTGTGCCTGCAAGCCACTGCTGGGCAGCTCTGGCACCACAGCTGAGTTCAGCTAGCCATCCAGGAGTGGCTGAGGGCTGGAAGCTGCAGCTTCGAAGGGAACAGAGTCACACTCTCTGACTGGGTCAGACCTAACTGGCTTTTGTTCTTTTAATTTCTAGTGAGACTGGCTTTGGGGTCCTAGCTACCAGAGGTGGATAGCAATTTGTTTTGATCAATTCTCCTGGATGAGAGTTCCTGGGAGGTTGTTTGTTAGCTCTCAGGCAAAAGGATCTTGAGAAGTTTGTTTTCTCCCCCAGACAAAAGTCTGTGGGAGGCTGGTTGTTGTTTCATTAAATGTTTTAAAATTTATTTATTTATTTATTTATTTATTTAGTACAGAGTCTCACTGCACAGCTCAGACTCATAGTGATCCTCCTGTTTCAGCCTCCCCAGTGCTGGGATTACAAGTGTGTGCCACCATGCCCTGTTTTAGTGACTCACTCGGTGAGGGGTCATCTCAGGGTGAGTACAGCATGCACTACCAGGGATCCAACCCAGGTCTTTGCTCTTTCCAGGCAGGCACTTAGACCACCGAGCTATCTCCCCAGCCAGAGGTTGGTTGTTTTTGCCATCAGATGATACCTCTGCATTTGTTCTGATTGAAACCAGTCTACAGTTCAAATTGGTAAAGGAAAGGTCAGAGAGGATAAGATTTCTTCCTGGGAGACTGTTTGCTGTTTGTGTTGGTCTGAATTGCTTGTTTTGTGTTTCTCCCATGCGCCCACATTCCTTGATGTGCCCATGCCCTGAGATTACAATCAAATCTGCAGTCCGGGCTGGAGGAGTTGTAATTGTCCTGCTCCTGGCCATCCTGTCACTTAGAACAGTCTATTTGGAAACCTGGAAAAACTCAGACCCTGCTCAGTTGCTTCACTTTGTTATAGTTACTGCTATGGTGTCAAAATCTATTAGTCTTGTACTTTGGCTCTTTGTGTGGATTGAGCGGGAGCATGCTGGGGACTTCTGTTTTGAATGAAAGCTCGCCATGCTATGTGAATGAAAACAGCCTTTCTTTGCAATAGGTTGGGTGGCCAAAGGGACAATTGCTCCTCACATAGCCAGTAGAGCATGAGAGGTGGTAACAGAGAAGCCGGGAGACTCAGACCAATTCCTGTATATTGACTCCTGGCTCTGCGCAATTCAGACATTGCCTCAGTGGTTCAGGATGCGTGCATGTGGAATCTCTGACCCTGTACTAATTATGAGGGGAACATCTTTTAGGACCCAAGCTCCCTGTTCTGCTAGCAGCTCCAGATGAGGATGACCGTCTCACCCCAAGCACCATGGCACCACCGCCCTGCCTTGTTCCCAGAGCTGCTGCTCCCAAGGAGGGGCCTCCCCCACATGAGCAGGATGAAGGAGGGTCTGCCTCAGGTCCCCAAGCAAGTGATGGATGCTGGTGTGTCAACCTGATTCCTCCACGATCATCTCACCAGCATTGGCCACTCTTTCCTGTGACTATGGGGGATGGAGGGCTGGGGAAGTCCCATCCTCTGATCCTGTTTCAGTTTTCCCTCTTAGATGGCAGTGGTAGAACAAGGGGGAAACCTCCAATCTACCTTAGTGTACATCTCTTTTTCTACCAGTGACTTGTATAACTGGAAAAAACAGCATCCCCCATTCTCAGAACAGCCACCAGCCTTAATTACATCACTGAAATCAGTGTTTAGAACACACCGCCCTACCTGGGATGACTGCCAACGGACCCTTATGACCCTGTTTACTTCAGAGGAAAGAAACAGGATCCAGAGAACAGCAGAAGAATAAGTGAGGTTAGAAACAGCAGGAACATTACAGGAAAGGGAGGTAGCGGTAGCCCAAGTTTTACCCAGGGAAGAGCCTAACTGGAATTATAATGCAGAGGATGGAATGAAAGCACGGATGGAACTGATCACTGCCCAGTACGGGCTCCCCATGGTGGTAGGTTCAGATAATGGGCCTGCTTTCATGGGTAGAGTGGCTTAAAGCTTCTCCATAGCTTTTGGTCTAACATGGAAGCTACACACCACCTACCAGCCCCAGAGTTCAAGCCAAGTGCAACGACAGAATTGCACCCTAAAGAGCACTGTCCCAACTGTGCCAAGAAACAGGTACAAATTGGGTGCCTGTGCTTCTAATGGCCCTGCTGCAGGCACATTGCACCCCATGTGGGGATGGGTTCATTCCCTTCGAAATCCTTTCGGGAAGGCCCTCACCCTTGGTGCAGTTGTTGGAGGAACTACAAGAAACTGGGACTCTGAGCCCACAGCAGCAGCTGCAGGTGCGGCACAGGACTTTGAAAGGACTACCACGAACTAGAACATCATCCTCTTCCCCTTCATAGCCCTGTGCACTCTTTTGCGCCTGGAGATTGGGTGTTAATAAAAAGTTGGAAGGAAAAGCTGCATATGAAGCAGTATCAAATAAACCAATATTGACAATGGTAAGGAACAGCACTGCATACCAGGGAAAGGTTGGGCCACCATCTCATGATAGACTTTATATTCCTTGGAAAAATATATCACAGAGGGAAGAATATAGGGATGCCATCTCCCTCAGTTGGGTTAATTTTAACCTAGCAAAAGCTCTAGTTTAGCCTTTCATCTACCCGTGTCAAGATGTTGTCACCCCTTCACTCCTTCCCCACCCTTGTTAAGACACTGTACGTATAAAAGCAGAGAGAACAAAGAGCAAGGCTCACTATGTTTCTGATCTGTAAGGATCAGGGAAGTGCATTCAGATGCCAGACTTTTAAGATCTGCATCCCGGGAAGGGTCCAGTGGCCACAGTGTGCACCTGGAGTGATGCTGGCTGCATAGAGGGTTAAAGGAATTGATGGGGAGGGCTCCTGGTCCCATAGAGGCAACTGTCTAGGCACAACCCCAAGCCCCCTGTGCCCTTTGCCTCTAGCCAATTTATGACAGTCTTTCTCTTAGGCTCTCCGCCATGTGTCCATTCAGCTATTCCACTCCAATACTAGTACCTTGTGTCAGCTGATTACAGAGTCAGTGCTGAGGGTATGGTTGTGAATCAAAAGTAGCCTTCCTTTTGACGAGGTCACAGTCTGGCCCAAGCTTTCCAACTTGACTGTCACCCACATCATCTGATCTTGTAAGTCTCAAACAGTCTGTGATCCTGCACTTCTACTCAGCATCTAGATGGAGAGTTTCCTGGGCTACATGTTGAATAGCAATGGACCACAGTACATAAATCCATGCAAACAATATTACCCCATGAAATCAAGTTTCCCTTTCTTCCAAATGGTGACAATTGCGCCCACCTCACATAGTGGCTAGGGAGATCAAGCAGGCCAAGGGAGGGAAGTCCAACGAAATCTGGATGCCAGGTCCATCTGAGCCACTTAACGGCAGAGTGACCTTGGACAAGTCTCCCAGCACTCTGCACCTCAGTCTTCTCATCAGGAAAATATGTTCCATGACCATGCCTTCTTCTTCAAAGGCATGTGATGAAGGCCCCAGTGCTCCTTGTCATACTGAAAGCCTGAGAAACTCTGTCTCACATTTCTTATTTTCTCACCTGAGATGGGTATCCAAAAAAAAAAAAAAAAGATGCCACAAATTGGGCAAAGCATAGGTGCAGCCTTGGAGTGGAAACAACTTGACTTTGTTCACTGACTGTAGGACCAAAGGGAAGTTACTTAGCTCCTCTACAAACTAATGATAACACTAGTACCTCATCCTAGAGTCACTGAAGGTTTAAAGAAGAACTGTACCAGTCATCTTTTCTGTCACTGGGACACAATAGCCAGCAACCACACTTTAAAGAAGGACAGCTTTAGTCTGGCTTACAGTGTTGGGGTCGAAATGGGATAATAGGAGCCCATGGAAGAGGAAAGCTGTTCACTGCGTGGTGGCCAGGACGCAGAAGAAGGGAGAAGCCAGGAAGGAAGTTCATGTACCCACTGACTCACCCCTTCCAACCAGACCCTATCACATTTGTATATATGACCTTTGGGGGACATTTTAGGTCTAAATATAATATTAGCTCCCAAAAAGGTTCATATCCATATCATCATGCAAAATGCATTTAATCCCTAAGAGTCACCAAATTCATAACAGTTCCAACACTTCCAAAAAGTACAAAGTCTCTTTGGAAACTCAAGACAAATGCTTAGCTGTGGGGCCCTGTAACAATTCTTGAGATGCCCTCAAGCCATCTTTTCTATCATTCTGATGCAAAATACTTGGCTTCCCCATCCCAGTACTGGAGATTGAACTCAAGGACCTTGCACTTGCCATGTCAGCTTTTGTGCCTCTGAGCTATCTCCACAGCTACTTGGCTTCTTTTTAATGTTAGTCTTTTAAGCAACCAACCAAGCACTCATTAGCACCAACTTTTCAAGCATTTCATTTCTGGCCACCAACAAAATTATTGAAACTATTTGATTCTGCTCTTTGTTCTTCATTCTCACTACAGATACAGCTAAAGCAGCCAAAAGTAGTCATGCTACAGCTTCAACATTGGGCTACCTCAAAATTTCCTCTATCAGATTCATAAACCCATACCCCTTAATTTCCATCTTCTGCAAAGTCTCAGGACTTTGAGAAAAAATATAGACAGATTTTTTTTTTTTGCCAGAGCATAACACACATTGCTTCTAGTCTACCTGTCAGTGGAGTCCTTGTTCCCAACTGAAACTTCCTGAGCTAACCTTTACTGTATACATTCCTATCACCATTCTGATCTTCTGAGCTCTAATCAGCATTGTAGAATCAAACTCCGCTTACTCCTCTTACACTATTTTATGACTTCTCTAGCTGGCAACTCTAAATCTTTCCAAATTCCTGCTATAAATTAATTCTAAAGGCCTCTAAACCATGTGGTGAGGTGTAGTCACAACAACAAACCCGTGCCTAGTATCAATTTTTGACATTAGTAACCTTTTTATGTCACTGAGACAAAATGCCTGACATGCACAAGTTCAAGTAGAGGTTTATTTTGGCCCACAGTTTCAATAAGCTCAGTCCATAGCCCTCCAGTTCCAAGGCAGAAACATCAAGGAAGAACTACAGGGAAGAGAGATATTTATCACATGCCAGCCAGGAAGCAGAGAGCAAAGAGACAAAAACAAGAATACACTCTTTGGGTCACACTCCCAGTGACCCTCCCTTATAGCTAAACCCCACCTCTAAACATAAGACTTTTAGGAGCTGTTTTAGCTCTGAGCCATAACAAGGACAGTTCACAAAGCTGCAAGAAGAGGACTGAGTATAAAGTGCTCATTCAACAATAATCACTGCTGATGCCACCGCAGCCAGAACAGGGGTGGTCACAACCTGTCCTCATCCCCTGGGCAACCACCGGCCGGTGTGTACTTAGCCCACAGCTTCCTAACAAAAGTTCCTACAACTCCTTCTGGTGTTTGAATCCTGTGTTTGGTCAGCCCCTATGTAGCCTGTCCAGGATGTACAAGCAGCTCTCCTTGACTGCCTTCCCATCTCTCAAACAATGGCTGAGGACAGGTGATGAGGAAGTTATCAGTTTTCTGTGTTTGTCAGAGTTTAACTAAAGGCTGATCTAATGTCTCTGGAGTCACCGTGAATCGCACCAACCTTCTCCCCTCCCAGGTCTGTCTTCAAACTTCCATTTCCATACTCCAGAGGGGCATGTGGGTGAGACACAGAGGGTGCTGGGCCCTGGAAATGCACACTGGTTGCACTAATGTCACTAGTTTACGACCTCACTAGATCTGTTTAATCCCCATGAACTCTTCTCCCTCCTGACCGCCTGGCCCAACTACCTGAGGAACCACAGCCCACATTACACAGATGTCCACTGCATCTAGCACTGTCTCTTAAGGCTTTTAAACCTTTCCCTGAACTTGTAGGTGTCAGGAATTTTGTTCCAGTGACATAAAAAGATTACTAACATAGACAATTGGTACTAGGAATGGGCTTCTTGTTGTGACCATACCTGACCACGTGGTTTAGAGGCCTTTGGAATTAGCTTATAGGAGGAGTTTTGAAAGATTTAGAGATGCCAGCGAGAGAAGCCTTAAGGTTATTTTTTTAAAAAAATGTATTTGGTACAGGGTCTTACTATACAGCTCAGACTTGTAGTGATCCTCCTATTTTCAGCCTCCTGGTGCTGGGATTACAGGCATGCTCTACCACTAGCTCACTGGGTGGCCCAGCTCAGCTTGCCCAGGGGCGGGGGTGGGGCCTGCACATGGGTGGTGCTGGGCATCAAACCCTGGTCCTGGAGCCTGCCTATCTCACCAGCTCTCAAAGGTCAATCTTGAAGTTAGCATGTTTAGGTCAATAATTAATTTCGAAAGTACTGGAATGAAACATTCAAGAGTTATTTTTAAAATCTGGAAGACTGAAGGAAAATTGCAAATTCAAGCCCAGCCTGGGCAACATAGCGAAATATTCTTTCAAAATAAAAGATTTTAAAAGGGATAGAGATGCAACTCAGTGCAAAGACCTTGGATTCATCCCTTCATACTATATACATACACGTGCACATATGCGTGCGTGTGCGCACGTGCACACACACACACACACACACACACACACACCATACAAAGAATCCTTTTGAAACCATGGAATCCTTTTTACAAAGTCAGTGAAGAAAGAAATACAAGTCAGATAAATAGGAGTCATACCGTTGGCCTTCTCCTTCAAAGATGCCCTCTTGCTCCTCACTTGAGTTGATGAGAGGAGTGTGACAAGGCCCCCAGAAGAACATCCCAGGAGAACCAATGGCTTCCAATAACTCCAACAGCTTCTCCAAACAACTTCCCCAATAGCCCACCTACCACTTGTCAGTTCTGTCTTTTATGCTACTGGCAACAATCCTCAGGTGGGCCTTCCACACCCAGCACCATGCTAGTTCAGTTCAGCTGCTTGTAGAAAAGTGACCATCAGAGCCTCAGAGATAGCTTAGCAGTCTAAGCACCTGCCTAGGCAAGTACAAGAACTCAGGTTCAATCTCCAGTACCACATGCCTGCTGGCCCCACCCCAGGCACACCAAGCCAGCCACTAAAACCGGGCATGGTGGTGCACGCCCGTAATCCCAGCACTGGGAAGGCTGAAACAGGAGGATCACTATGAGTCAGAGCTGCATAGTGAGACCCTGTACCAAATACATTAAAAAAAAAAAAAAATTGACCGCCCCTTA
>PVKN010019740.1:0-16237 GCA_004027915.1 Capromys pilorides | reverse complement strand
ATATTCACCTTATACACATGCAACAAAAAAGTAAATAAAAGAGATATATTTAGCTAATTTATGACTCTGGGACATTTAATGTTATGCCTCTCCCTTAGAAATAAAGTCCCCTAACACTATTTCACATCCACTAGGATGACAAAAATAAAAAAGGCAAGCAATAGCACACATTGGTGAGAAATGGAAAACTAGGACTGTCATACACTGCTGTAGAGGATGTAAAATGGTACAGCTCCGTTAGAAGCCCCCTAAGTACATACCCAGGAGAAGTGAAAATACGTCCACACAAAACCTTCCATGGGAATGGTCCTAGCAGCTTTATTCCTAATAGTCTAAAAGTAAAACCAACTCACACATCCATCAAATGATGAGTGGACAAACAAATTACAGTACAAGCACACAATGGACATGATTTGTCAATAAAAAGGACATGAAATGCTACTGTTGGCTGCGGTACGGATAACTCTTGAACATTCCATGCCAAGTAAAAGACTTTATACAGTGTGGTCACAAAGAGAGTCACACAGGAGCATCCACTGGACAATTTCACTTAAAAAAAAAAAATGTCCAGAAGAGGAAAATTTGGAGAGAGCAAGGAGATTGGTGGTTGCCAGGAGCTGAAGAAGGAGCGGGAAGGAACTGCTAAAGGGCATGGAGCTCTTCAGGGGAAACAGCTCTCAGCTTAGATCCCAGCGTGGGCTGCAAATCTCGGAATGCACTAAACACCTCAGAATTGTTGTTTTAGAAGAGCTTTATGGATTTCACTACATTATATAATATATGAGTTTTCTAATAAAGCTGTAATAAAAATAGAAAATAAACCCATTAGTCTGGTGAAGGAAAAAAAAAATCACTCCTGAAAGGATCATTAACTACATCTCTTAAAGGAAATGATGTAGGTTCTGTCCAAATTTTTGCTAAGCAGCTGAGCTGCCATTTGACACAAAGTCCCCACACTGAAGCACATCTGCGAGACAGATGTAGCTTAACGGCACATGTTCTGAATGTTATATCTGTTAGTAAAATGCAGCGAGGCTCAAACTGCTAATTAAATATGAAATCGTATGTGTCAATTAGGAGCCAATTTCTTGTGAAAACTGCCTCATGTTTAAGGCACAATAAATTGAGCTGGTATCTGGGACTGCTTACGTCTTGACCTGTGTGGGAGGGCGGCCCAACCAAGCTAGTATAGACTAGGCGGTTGCCATGGAGACCTCACACAACTTGAGGTATAAGGACTCAAAATTATAAACAACTTTATAGGAATTATACTTCCAGAAAATACATTTCAATGTAAAACAAAAAAATCATCTTCCTGAAGAAAAATGCCTGACTTCATGTTACTGCTAAGTAGATAAAGTTTTGAGGGCGAGAGGTCAGGCAATTTTTTTAAAGAGATAGCTCTCAAATTCCTTCGTAACTCATATTAGGAGACATATTCAAAATATGTCTCTTTTCATAGCTTTCCATAGCAGACCTCAAAAGTTTAAAGATAGTTTGCTTTTATAGAAACCAGCTCCAAGGATCACTCCAGCTGAGTTTAATTAATCTGGCCACTGCATCCTAATATGCTGGTCTTTCCAAATAAATGTACACTGTAATTACAACCAGGCTACCCCACCCACCCTCCTTTTGCTCCTTCCCATGAAAAAGACTACATATCTTCCAGATGTAGCATAAAAGCCATGGTGTTATTTGCCAAACCATTTCAGATTCAAACAAAACATGAGACCGACACATGTAGTTTCCGTAAGCAAAGATTTCTTCCCGCACTACTTTGTTGAGAAAACCTGGCCGCACACCTGTTTAATTTGCACTTTTAATAGATCAGAAAAGAAAAATGAAAGAGAGCACACATCAGCTTTTTGCATAAGCCTGAATTACTTCCACTATTAGGCAATCATGTCCCAGAACTCCAAAGCTAATCAGCATGCACGGGAGTGCAGCTGTATTCTTTGGACAGCTCAATCCAAGCGTTACGGGAGGACACGAGATGTTGTGATAATGAGACAAAGGAATCGCTACATTTTAATCAAATTAAATGAATACTGCATTACATAGTTATCAGAAGAACTACATGATCATCATCTCATCCTAACCAACACCTAGGTTAGCAACGACAGTCAACTCTTCTTCCCAATAGCTTTGAAGATTGTGCATTTGGTGTTGTTGTTGCTTGTTGTTACTGTTGTTGTTTCAGGGTCTCACTACTCAGCTCAAACTCGTGGTGATCCTCCTGCTCTCAGCCTCCCCAACACTGGCATTACAGGCACGCGCCACCACCCCTGAACTCTAACTGGCTCAGCCCGCCCTGAGGGCGGGGCCAGTGCAGCATGTGGTGCCAGGATTGGATCCAGTCCCTGTGCTTGCCTAAGCAGGCGCTTTAGTCCACTGAGCTATCTCGCTGGCCCCCTGTGCATTTGTTTTAACAAAAAACACAAACAGCCTTTTGAAAAACTTAGAAAATGTAAATTAGAAGTGTTAAGGGTAGGCACGGGCCATAAATGACTACAAAAAGAACTCAACCTAGAGAAATACCAATATTAAATAGAACTGAGCTCAGGAAGTCCTCTGCTCTGTCACCAGCTCTCCTCTCCTACTTCTTGATTCCACCAGTGTCCTCCTGTTTTCTCAATCTCTTCTCACCGGAGCTCTTCCCAACTCTTTCCCTTAATCCTTTTTCAAAGGAAAGCTCTCCACTGGCCTCAGCCCCACTGTAGGTCAACAAGGGTATCTTCGTTATTTTCTTGTCAGTGAGACGCAATACCAGGCACCCACAGCTAAAAGTGGGAGAGTGTTTTGGGGTTCACGATTGGCAGAGGTTTCAGTTCATAGTTGGCCAGACCCAAGGTGGAAACAGCACAGCGGAAGGGTCTTGTAAAGAAAATCTGCCCATATTGTGGCATCCAGCGAGCAGAGAGAGCAAGGAGGAACACAGGAGGGAGGGAGATAAACACTTCAAACTCATGCTCCAAAACTCCGTCTCTTCCCCAAACAAGCCCCACCACCTAATATCGTATTTAGCTATGGATTCAGTAGTGGACTGACTCACTGAGGATGGTGCTTCTGAGACCCAACCACCTACCAAAGCCCAGCTCTCAATGCGAGTCTTGGGCAGGGAGAGGGGCTTGCAGATCTAAACCATAATAAGCAGCCTCTGTACTCCCTCCAGCATCAACAGCTCTGATGCAGCCTTCAGGACTCTGCTGAAATGTCATTTTTTTGGGAAAGAAGACACCCTCCCTAGCCTATCTGGCATGCCCTGCTCTCACATTCTTACAGCACTCTGGACTTCTCCCTCTGAGTAACTAAAGGAAATAAATTAATTACTCTCTTTCCAACTATTTCATTGATGTCTGACTTGCTTGCTAAGCTCAGAACTCCATGGGAGTACAACAGATTGCTCATCAGCACATCCCGGGCTGAGTAGAACATTCAGTAATTCTTGTCCAGTAGTATATACACTGCCTTATGAGTTTTTCTCTACTTTCAAACACCTCCATCTTCTGTCATTTTCCATGTTTTTCTAATAGAACTGCTGTTCATGGGGTTCAGATTCTTGTGTCACAAAGTCACTGAAAAAGTCCTATAGTGAAATATTCTTCCTCCTATATGGCCTATGATGATAACAACCACACTTAAATAAACGCAGAAGCAATACATAGACATGTATGTGACTGTGCTTGGGACATGTGTAGGGACTAACCATAGACACAAGGAAGGTGGCAGGGAGAGGGTCGCCGATGCCAGCTGCAGACAGAGCCTCAGAGCCTCAGAGCCCCAGCCATCCCTCTGCTGTCCTCTTCCACACTCGGGCTCCATCAGTTTCTCCCTTCCTGAGTTCCTCAACGCCTTTCTGCTCCATCTGTCTACTCTCAGCACTATGTCCCAAGCCCAACAGCTCGCGTCTTCTAAAACAATCTCCAGATACCTCTCTGCCTCCTCTCCTCTTCATCTCCTTTCAACCCTCAGTCAAAAACATTCCACTGCCTTTGCTTCCTCTCTGCCTGGGCAGAGTAGGAAAGGATCCTGAGCTCTAAGGCGTTTCAGGAGAAGCTGCAGTATGACAGTGCAGCTACCATCACGTGGCAGGATTGCCCAGGAGATTTCAGGGACTCTGAAAGCCATCTGCATTTGGCATTTTTAAAAGCCCCTGATTAAATCAGAATTAAGATACAGTATGATAGTGCCATGATACTAAGATATTAACCCTTTGAGAAAAAGAAAGACTAGCACAGCTTTTGCCTCCTTTGGAAACAAGGCAAGTTCCATTTTTAAAAAATACATGACAAAAGATATCATCAGATTTGCTCCTGCCTATAAGTCTGCAACATGACAGTAGGTGACACACTCCTGCTGGAAGGGGCCAGGTGCCGAAGGCTGACCAGCGGTTACCAAATACTTTTCCTTTTTTTCTAGGTACACAATCACACTACGTTTCCTGGGCTTCTGCCCAAACAGGTGGATCTGTGTGAGAAGCTAAGCCCAGTCACGAGGAGCAGGAGTCCTGCGGCTCTGACCCGTGTGGGAAGCTCTTCTTCAGTGTAGCCTGCGGCAGAAAGGCAAAGCTGCAGAGGAAGCTGCGGAGGGCAAGGTGGGAGGACCCAGGAACCCTGAACTGCGAGGGAGGCCCGCTAGCCCGAGAGCCGCCTGAGGAGGCGCCCTCCCACTGGAACCCACCGACGCTGTCATGACTCACCAGAAGCAAACTTTCAGGATATCACAGCCTGGATACTTCCAGGAGCAATTGTTTCTTTAGCTAGATTTTCCTCCAACAACACAGCACAGTTAGGGTCGCTCTCAGTGGGTCTTGTCCGAGGTAGCCCTCAGGTGACTCATGCCTGGGCGTTTTGTCTAGAATCACCTCCAGACACAGAACCACTGATCCTGAGCACAAGCCACGGAGGGAGCTGCCAGGAGAAGTCACCTGAGTGTGTAATGTCCTCCTAGTGTCTTTGCCTATGTTCCCTGCCCAACTTGCCCATGATCTCCAAATCTCTATTGCTACAATTCATCCTCTCTCTCTCTGTTTCTCTTTGTCTCTCTCTCTGTCTCTCTCTGTCTCTTAGTCTCCTCTCTCCTCTCTGTCTCTCTCTCTCCTCTCTTTCTCTGTCTCTCTCTGTTTCTCTGTCTCTGTCTCTCTGTCTCTCCTCTCTCCTCTCTCCTCTTCCTCTCTTTCTCTCTGTTTGTCTTTGTCTCTCTCTGTCTCTCTCTCTTTCTCTGTCTCTATCTTTCTGTTTCTGTCTCTGTCTCTCTATCTCTGTCTGTCTCTCTCTGTCTCTGTGTCTCTCTCCTCTGTCTGTCTGTCTGTCTGTCTGTCTCTCTTCCTCTCTCTGTCTCTGTCTGTCTGTCTGTCTCTCTCTCTCTGTCTCACACACACCTATTTTTTCTTTCCCTGTGGGAATCTCTGAATAGATCCATTCTCACAAAAGCTACCCAAAAGGGAAATCCAACTAACCTCAGGCCACACAGATGTCATCAATTGTCTCCAAAGGCTCTCTAGCATTCAGCTGTGTTTCCACCAACCTTGTCATTTGTCTGTTTTCATCTGTCCCATAGCTGAACCCCTGAAAGTATTTCCCTTGGACAATGATGGGTTGAGTGTGAATAAGCCTCTGAAAGTCTTCAGAAATCCCTCCAGCAAGCACCTATAACCTGAGAGCAATGTGGTATTTAGCAGCAGTAGGAAGCATTGTTTTTATTTTATTCTTTTACCAGCAAGTGCAGAAATGGGACCTAAATTCTTGCATAATCAGTTGTCACGGAACAGTTTTCAATTAACTCCAATTTTTAAAAGGAGAAAGAAGGAAAAAGAAATGGGACAGGAAAAGGAGGAAGGGTAAACGAATGATCCATGGTGCTGGGTTGGATCTGTATCAATTTAATTTGACACACAAGGCACAAAGTGATTATTTCTGTTTCCTCTAACGAAGTGCAGAAAGGCATTTACAGGAGTATTTATTGCTGACATGATATTTCTCAGCTTGAAAGAAACCCACGCAAAGGGGTATTCTTCTGTACTGGATCAATCAAGCTCCAGTCTGCTTGAAGTGGTGGTAATATTTGGAAAGCAAATCGTTATGATTTTGTCCAACTGCCTGTTGCTTTGTCACGTGCTACTCCCAAGTCTGTCTGGAAATAACAGGACATCAAGCCATCTGGGGTGACTTACATAACAGCGGCTATCAACTAACTGAGAACCGTTGGTTTCCGTACACGTAGTTACACAATGTGAACACTGATTTTACTTCACTTTGCACCTCCTGCTGAGGGCTGCATTTTAAAAAGAAAATTAATCTCGAAACTTCATCTTGAATCTCAATTAAACCATTGTAAATTTGATCGCTAACAAATACTGAACAAAGGAATGAGATTCAACAAATACATGAAATTTAGTTATTTCTGAGTTTAATGTTTGATTAAAACAATGATTAATTCTTTAGGTAAAATCTAATTATCTTCTGCTATCTAGACATATAACAACGGACCAAGAAACTAGCATTTAAGTAGAACAGGATCTGTGTATTTCTCATCAAATAAAAGTCAAATGATGGAAAATTATTCTCTTAACTGTTGAGAAATTTAACGAATATACAAAGTTATTTATAGCTTCATCCTCACAAGATATCTATAAAAATAATAAAGAGTCCACGAAATCTTACTTGAATTGAAAGTTTGCTCCAGCACCAGTGAGAGAACAAGAAAAAACTCTTACAGCTACAATAAGAAGCCCCAGGAAAAAATTGAAATTTTACTTCATTTACCAATGAAAATAAATGTCCTGAAATCCTCAAAGATAATAAAGAGCAAGAATTGGGAAAAGAACACTTCTTATTTTCTACAGTGACTTTTCTTGGAGTCCGAATACCGCTTTCTCTTCTGTAACTGAACAGCACCTGCTGTAGGTACTGTATTGGCTGTAAACTATCAAAATCCCAACATTAAAATGCTACTCTTTGAAAGTACATATTGATTTCCAGCATGTGCATGTATAATTGAGTATCATTATGCTGCTTTTTTCGAAATCAACAACAACAACAGCAAAAGGGAAAAAAAAAAAAAAAAAAAAAACCCTTACATTCCATTTTCGGCAAAAGGAAATGATAGACCAAATTAGCAACTATAAGAGACACATAAGGCTGCCCACGGCAGCAGCAATGAAGTCAAAGGCAAGCAAGAGAAAAAGGAAAGTGAAAAGGACTGAGACAGGCAAGCTGGCACAGCAGCCCAGCCAATAAAGGCAAGAACACACCCCGCAGCTGAGACAGCCACAAAGCAACGCAAGAGCTGCAGTCCACATTCGTACCAGGCAGCAAGGAGGTGTGTGACAGGCAGTGTCAGAGACATGGAAGACCTCATTTGTGATGGCAGAAAAGGAGAGGCCACTGGACCTTCGCAGACCTCTCATAACTTCCTAGGTGTATTAACAGAAAGAACATACATGAAGGGCCTGATGGGAGAGGAGGCCACGAATGCAATTCGAGAGCAAACCTTACAGCAGCACTGGGGACCAAACCGAAGGGCAGGCTGCTGCTGAGCTCTTCTGAATTTTCTATGCTGAGACAACATCTCACCAAGTTGACGGAGCTTATGCTCCTGCTGCCTGAGTGGCCCGGATTACAGGTGCTCCACCCAAATGGGCTTGAACGTGAATTATCTGTTAAACGATGACATCACTTCTGTGCTGGAATACTGCACAGTAAAAGAGAATTTTAAAAGACATGGTAGCCAGGCTGTGGTGCCACTCGCCTGTAGTCCCAGCTCTTGGAAGGCTGAGGCAGGTAGGAGGATCTGTGGGAGTTCAAGAAGACCAGACTGAGCTACAAAATGTGAGCTCAAGGCAAGCCTGAACTGCATAGTGAGATCTTGTCTCAGAAAGACAAAAAAAAAAGACATGGTAAAGAAAAGCAGTAAGAGGTGAAAGGAAGAAATGGTGTCTTCAGAAATTACTAAATAATTAGTAGGGCTATAAATGGTAGACTACAGCAGGGAAGGGATGTAGAAAAGCAAAGTAAAATGGATGTTTAAAAACCTCTCCAAAAGCTGAGACCATAAAAAGCAAGAAGACAGCAAACTGCAGAGATTAAGCATCCACACAACTGAAGATCTAAGGAAGACAATTAAAGAAATAGAAGATTGTCAATAGCTTACAGAGAAATACCACAAAAGACTGTCCCTAAGAATAAGAAAATCTAAGCAGTGAAAAGCTGGTAACAAGCACAAAAACTAAGAACTAGTTTTTAAAGCCAAAACACAGATGATCTCTTGTATCTGAGAAAGGATGCCTCTCTGAGAATAAACTCAAACGACAACACAGAATTTCTAGAAAATCATTAAGGTATAGATTGGGGTTTGCTACAGGATTCAGTGAAAGTGATTTTAAGAGAAAAGTCTGCCACTTTAAAAATGCACAGCAAGCAGGGCATGTGAGACACACCTGGAATCCCAGCACCTCTTGGGGCTGAAGGAGGGGATTGGACAATGCCAGCCCAGCTAGAAAACCTAGCAAACTAGTGGGACCCTGCCTCAAAATAAAGAGAAGGCTAGGATGCAGCTCAGGGTAAAAGTTGTGGGTTTGACTCTTACCTCACGGCAACAAAAATCAATGACACAAAAATTTAAGTCAAGTATGTGATTAAATATAGAAATGCCACATAATGACGTAGGAGGGAAAAACAAACAGCACTAGTAAAGAAATATTTGAAACTTTATTCTTTCTATAAAAAGAGAGAAAACATCCAACAACCTAGTTTAAATAAATCTAAGACAATGAGTATTAAAATGCTGCAAAAGAAAAATAAGCGGAGAGAAAAAAATTGAAGTGATCGTGAGATTTCCAATGAGCAACATAATTTTTCAACTGCATGTAAAATGTTTTGAAAGCCTGAGTAAAATGAATGATTTCTTTTGAAAATATAACTCACCAAAACTGAATCAAATAAGACAGAAAAGAGTCTAATGTTCTAGTGGAACCATTTTCCTAGAAGAAATAAGAGAAATTGGCAAAAAGTTAAAAAAAAAAAAAAAAATCAACCACAAATAGTTTGCAGGACATTCTATTAAATTTAAAATTTAAAAGACTATTTTGATGTTCTTTAGCTGTTTCAGAGCAGAGGAAAATAAGAACAACTAATGTTTTTCTTTTCTTTTTTGGTGGCTGTACCAGGGATCAAACTCGAGGCCTTATGCTTGCCAGGCATGCACTTATGCCCCTGAGATCTCTCCTCAGCCTTGAATTCTTATAAAATAGGTAAAACTGATAGGAAAAAATCTGACAGTGTTCAACAAAAAACTACAAAATTTATATAAATATCATCGTATACATTATATGTGTGTATTTTGGTGGATTCCATGACTCAGTGAGGTTTACTGCAGGAATGCAAAGATGGCTCAATCTCAGACATATTAGGGAAAGTATTTACCAGAGAAAAAGTTTAAGAAAATACATGTTAAATATAAAAAGAAAAGCTATATGATCATATGATCATATTTTATAGACAATGAATATATATATATATATATATATATATATATATATATATATATATATACATACTGCCAGAACCATGCTTCATAGGAAATATTTGCTAGTCTGGATAAGGCTGGGAAGACACAAACATGTTCCCTACTACCATATTATCATTAGCAACTTACATGCTTGGTACACAAGACAAAACAATTAGCAAAGAGAAATTTAGAGATTAAGAAACCTGAAAACCAGGCTGGCCAGATAGCTCAGAGGAGTCAAGTACCTGTTTACACAGGCGAACCCCAGCATGCTGTGCTGGCCGCAACCCCAGGGTACAATGAGACTGGGACTGAGACTGGGTGTGGTCACCCACGCCTGTAATCCTGTAATCCCCATACTTGGGAGGGTGAAAACAGGAGAATCACGACAAGTCAGATCTGGGTAGCGAGACCCTGTGGACCCTGTACTGAAATACATTTTAAAAAATAAAATAAAATAGAGACTGGATGTGGTGATGTGTGCCTGTAATCCCAGCTCTTGGGAGGCTGTAAACAGGCAGATCACTACAAGCTCGATCTAGTAGTGAGACCCTGAACACCCTGTAGACCCTTCCCTAAAAATACAAAATAAATAAATAAATAAGAAAACAAAAAAACCATCAATATTTATTGATGATGCTACTCTATCCTGTTAATGTCAAAGGTAATAAAATGAAAAAACCATTGAAAACAGTATTAGAATTCATTATGGTGATAAGATCTAAAGCATGAAGAGGCTCTCTTAGGGCCTGAAGGAGCAAGACCAAGAAGACACGTCCTTAGGTAAAGAGAGCAATGGATAAAATAGGGATCAGGAGCAGGGTGGGAACAGGCAGAAGGGGCAAGGGAGGTAGAAGAGAAACGATCCTCAGTGTCCTTGCTTGCTTGCTTTTTTAATTTATGCAACATATTGTCTATTTAAAAATTAAATTCAAAATAATTTTTAGCTGAGACAGTTTTCCTAAAGTTCTAAAAGAAACATAGCAGTAATCAGACTACTGCTTTTCAGATGCAAATAGTCCCTTGCAGCGCCGGGGCTGGGACTTTACAAGTCATAGTTCTGTTTAGCTGGGTTAATAATTTCAGTCTCTCTCCTTTATTCTCACCCTGGGGGTGACAGATGTTTTCTAAAGTTGCTTTCTGTGTGACATTTTAATGTCCCCCTTTAGCTTTTTATTACTTTAGTTCCTAGTTATTAACTATTTATATTAAATATTCTGATAAAATAAACTCTTACTGTCTCCTATTTCAAATATGATTGATGAATCAAGCATATCCTTCATTTTATTTTTTAAAGCACATATGGTTTATGAATTTCATTATTGAGCTATGTGTTGGGTAGATATCTTATTGATATCTATTGCAAGGGGAAAGACATTTGAAAGTACAATGGCAGAACAAGTCAGGAATTAGGAAGAACTAGTTTATGTGAGGGAAATGACTTGCTAGTTTTTGGACTACTGAGATAAGTTATTTCTTGGACAGAGCAATATCACATGGTACAATACAGCAATATTCATCTTATAAAAGGAAGTATGTTGGTGACCTAGAATCTTCCCAGCACTGGGGGGAAGTCAAGTCAGATTAGCACGTTCAATACCAGCCAAAGCAACTTAGCACTCGGCAAGACCCTATCTCAAAATAAATTATTTAAAAAGGATTTAGAATGTAGCTCAGCATGAAGGCTCTTGGTTCAACTCTCAGTGCTTCAAAAAATTAAAAGTTTTACAAAGCCAGGCTCTGCTGTTAAGAGCTTTCTTTTTATGGTATAATATTGACTTGCACTAGTTTATCATGTGAACACATATTCACATATGTGATGCTGGTGCATCTTCACTAGCTACACAACCTGAAAATGTTTACATGGAGACGTTTGCTCCTTATCACTGAGGTACATGAAATGATAAAACCCTTTAGCTTTCTTTTTTTGTGGGACCAGAGTTCAAACTCATGACCTTGCACTTGCCAGGCAGGCACTTGTGCCACGGAGCTATCTCCCCGGCCCAAACCCTTTAGTATTATTCACTTTTGTAAGTGTAGCTCATGAAGAAAAAAATCGTTATGTAATATGAATACTAGAACTTAAGTAAAAATCCTTAATTAGAGGCTGGGAGATAGCTCAGCAATAAGTGCCTGCCCGGCAAGCATAAGGCCCAGGTTCAATCCCCAGTACCCCTTGCTGTGCCGGTCCTGGGTTCTGAGTGCACTGTTCCAGCCACCGAAACTGGGCATGGTGGGGCATGCCTAAAATCCCAGAACTAGAGAGGCTGGGGCAGGATAATCAGTATGAATTTGAGCTGTGTAGCAAGACCCTGTACCAAATAAATAAATGAATGATTTTTAAAAACCCTTGATCACTTCCACTCATAAATTTGGTAATTGCCTGAGGAAGCTGCCTAAGTACAACTGCTCCTACAAAGCACCTGTTCTGCAAGGATGAGAGAATGCTATGAGTGTCAAAAATTTTCAGATCCTCTGTACGCATTCTGGGTCCCTCTGGAGCATTCCCAAGCCTAGGCCATGATACTTCGACCCTGAAGCAAGCACATCTGTTCATGGCTTGGATTTGGTGGTTTCAAACACTTCCTTTTCAAATAAATATCTGTGCTGCAAAATGAGACAGTGACTGCCAGCCATTCTGCAGAAGGGTAGGAGAATGCGAGGGATGCTCTGGGACCTCAGCTCCAGATGGAGCACATTTTATTTATTTATTTATTTATTTACTTATTTACTTATTATTTTTATTTATTTATTGTGGAACTGAGGATTGAACTCAGGTCCTTGCGCTTGCCAGGCAAGTGCTTATTCTACTGAGCTATCTCCCCAGCTCTATTTATTTATTTTTGAGACAGGGTTTCAGTATGCAGTTCAGGTTGGTGTCACACTCACTTTTGTAGCCCAGGCTGGTCTCGAACTCACACCAATCCTCCTGCCAGCACCTCCCAAGTGCTGGGATGACAGGTGTGTACCACTAACCCCAGCCACATCATCTTTTAAAGATGCAGGCTGGAAAAGAAACAAATAAGATGAGGCAGGAGGATCAGTGTGTGTTCAAAACCAGCCTGGGCTACAAAAGTGAGCTCAAAGCCAGCCTGAGCTGAACAGTGAGACTCTATCTCAAAAAAGACAAGAAGAAGGATGAGGAGGACGAGGAGGAGGAGGAGGAGGAGAAGAGGAAGAGGAAGAAGAACAGGAACAGGAACAGGAACAGGAACAAAAAGAGGAGGAGGAAAAGAAACGAATAAGAATCAGACTCCAGGGTGGCAGTGAGGGCATTAGTCAGCTCCTTTCCTTATTTTGTAAGGAAGCAGGAGCAGGTTCCACTCCCTGATGATAATGAGGTGTCCTTCCACCACCAACTCATTAAGCCAACCCTGAATTTACTCATTAGCAAGGTTCCACGTGCTCTGCCAACTTCAGACCTGAGGGCAGCCTTTTGATAGCAGATGCTGTTCACCGAATTATGTTTCCCTGCGTCCCCTAGACTATTAGACGACGCTGCTGCTGTTCTAGCCACAGAACATTTTTTATCTCCTCTAGCAAGATAAATTTTCTACTACAGTTTTACTTCAAAACAAAAAGAAAAAATTGTTTTTACTTAAATAGATGAGATAAATAGTATCTACACACACACACACACACACACACACACACACACACCACAGAGTCATCCCCACAGAGTCATCCCCTGGTTACCACAGAGGATTGGTTCTACCTCCCTCAAGTCCACATCCCTGGGCCACCAAAATCCAGATGGTCAGGTCCTTCCTGTACAATGGTTTAATATTTGTGTATAGCCTACAAACCCCTCCAAATTATTTGAATAATTTCTAGGTTACTCATAATACCTAGTGCAATGTACACAGCAGTTAAAAAGTTGATACACTGTGTTTTTAGTAAATAATGACAAGAAAAAAGTCTGTAAATGTTCAGTGCAGATGTTATTTTTCTCTCATGTATTTTCAATCCAGAAAACTCACCGACACAGGGGCTGGCCGTATACTGATGTATCCAAAGCACAACCTAAGTAGTCACGCTGCAGCGTCATCTCTAAAGCTCAGAATATTACACAGAAAGTTGCCGCCAATCATCATCTTATATCAGAATCACCTGGAAGTTATTTAAAACTCCTACTTTCCCATATACTTGCTCTAAGTATAATCAGAACTATCTTGAAATGTGGGCCAACCTGGCACCACTCCACGGAACATACGTGAGTCATTAATGTGGTGGAAAGAAACACTTAAGATCTGTTTGGAGGCCCTAGCCAGTTATCTCCTAGCACCATGGCCTTGCCCAGCTCCTTATATCTTTAGGTATCACATTTCTCTTTGAATACATGGAATAATCATGCCTACTGCAGACAGCTGTAACAACAACATGAATGGAAACATACATGTGCCTGTTAAATGTCACACATAACGCAGCTACTCTATTAAAATAAAAATTGCTAAAATCTGGAGGCTATTACATGTTAGAAAACAATACCAGGGCCGGTGAGATAGCTCAGCAGACTGAAGCGCCTGCTTATGCAAGCGTAGGCAAGCACAGGGAGTGTAGTTCATTTCCATCCCCGGCACCACATGACTTGCCAGCCCCGGCCCTGGGGGTGGGGGGGGAGGCTGAGCTGGCCACAGTCTGGACGTGGTGGCGCGTGCCTGTAATTCCAGCGCTAGGGAGACTGAAAGCAGAAGGATCACCGAGAGTCCAAGCTGCATAGTGAGACCCAGCAAAAAACAAATCCATTAAGAAAAAAAAAAAAACCTAATAAAACACTTATGAATATCCACACACATTAACATCAGAATATAGGATTACATTAAGCAAATTTTTGTGCTCTGAAAGTTTTTAAAGGCTAAGAGGAAAATGAAAGGCTCTTTGCCACAGAGAAAAGACTACGCCTGCACTGGTTTTGTCAGTTTAAGATGACACAAGATCACAGAAGAACTGTACACATAATCCTTGTTGATATAACAAAACGGAAGCCTCTGCGTAACATTTCAATGCCTGTGGTTTCAAGTTAGTGTCTGAACAGTTCAAAGGAACATCAATTCTTGCCAGGGCTGGCAGCTGAAAACTTAAGTCCCATGTGTAGGAAAATGAAGGGGAGCGGTTTCCAGGAAAGCCCAGCTCACGTATGCCTGTACTTTATAATAATCCTCACCTTCCCTCTTCACATCACTTCTACTGCCTTTTTCCTCCATCCTAGACTTCCTCTTGTGAAAAGATACCCAGAAGTCGCAGCCGTTCAATATAGGGTTAATTGCTGATGGTTTCCAATTCCTTAAATTGGTCAGATACAATCTCATAAACAGCCAGCTTGCTCAATATTAAAAGGCCGCTTGAAAGCACAACTTAAAATACTTTCCCACCAGTGTTCTTGCCCCCATCCAATGACCACTGCGTCAGTTTCATTATTCTCATTCATAGATCTTGCACTGGAAAAATAACACCAGCAGCGTTTCCAAGTCTCCCAAATAATGGCAAGATCTGTCTTTAAAAATCCACTGCTGAGTATTTATGAAAAAAAAAAAAAAATACTTTTTTCTAGCCATGAGAGTTGAGTTTTCTTCCCCTCGCATTATTTTTCCAGGTTACATAACGTTGCATTCTGCTCTTCAGTGGCGCGATGATGTCTATGCATATATAACGCAAATATCGCCGATGATGTATATGCATACATAATGCAAATATCCTGGCTGGCATTGCAATGGCAGTTTATCAATTTACATGCAGCTAATCAGCCCGTTTGCTTTCTAGTAGAGAGCAGTAAAAGCTTATCTCATGCAGACTCACGGATCGTTCAAAGCAACCTAATTGAATTTCAGGGCCAAAAGCCTTGCCCAGCACGTGACCCGGCTCCAGCACCGCACCGAGCCAGACACTGCAGGCGTTACATAAGCGCACGCTGCCGCTGCCAGGGCAGCCGCGGTGGCTTGGCAGCCCGCGCCTCCTCCAGTCATGCCCCGCAGCTCTAATCGGCACAGGATGCTCACATGTACAGTCACATGTTTGGAGAATTTCATAGCAGAAAATAAAACAGGGCCATTTTCTACTGGTAGAAAGCTCATTAAAGCCAGTCACAAGGGACACAAGATTACGTCAAGCTTGAAGGCAAGGAGGCTGCCTACACTCAGGCTTCCCCGTCAGAGAAAGCAAATGTCAGATATTCCATTTTTCAGACCACTGAGGATATACAGAATCATCCCTGGCATTTGAAACTGTGGGGGTTTGGGAACAATATATTTCAGACATTATAAGGAGTATAACCAGCTGTCAGCATGAGCTAGGTGTTTCTGAGTAAGCACCTCGGGGGTTACCTTCTATTCTAAGGCTCAAATATTTATCATTTTACTTCCTGGGGTCAAGGAAGACATGCACAATGGTGAATTATTTGGAATACCTTGTTTTCAAATAATGTTATTAGGGTTTTGAAATACTAAGCTATATGCCTAAATATCCACTCTTGTTTTTTTCCATTTGATGATTAGAGTTGTGCCCCACGTAAAATTATCTCCAAGACTGATAATGAGATGTACATGCCAAACGCCTATCCATCTTTTTGTTTTTAGTTTTTGAAAAATATGCCTCTTGTGTAAGATACTAAATTTGGGTGCATAGAAATGTCTGCAGAATTTTTCAAAAACAAGGGAGATCAGCTTAATCTGTACCAGAGCTATTTAATAGAATTTCTCTAAGGGCAGGAAAAAAGGCAACTAAAGCAAACAAA
>PVKN010019739.1:0-16240 GCA_004027915.1 Capromys pilorides | reverse complement strand
GAGGGCGTGGTGCAGCTCAGCACCCAGGGCCCAGGCTGTGATGTCTCCTCAGATGGCTGGCCCTACCTCAAGCCACTCTTGCCGGGCACACAGTGGGTGAGGGTGGCAGGAACGCTTTCATTAAAACCAAAAGCAACGCTTGTCTGAACACTTTTTAGACAAAAGTCCCAAGAAAAAAAGACAGGAAATTAATTTCATTTCAACCTCTTCCAGCATTTTACATAGAGAAGGGAATTACGGAGTAATGCCAGGCAATTCCTAGAATTGAAGTAGTTATGAGGTTCAGAGAAAGAGAACTTCACTCGTTCTCCTTTGTAAAGGACAAAGTCTGAGTTCAAAAGAAGAACAAATACTAAGGTCAAACCAGTGCTTTGGAGACACAGAGCAGAAATAAAATTGTAAGGACGAATGACGCGCGTGGTGTGTGTGTGTGTGTGTGTGTGTATGTGTGTGTGTGTGTGTGTATGTGTGTGTGTGTGTAAACCTCCCTCCTGCTGTGTGGCCCAAAGGTCTGTTTGGGTGGGGTAGGAAGAAAGAGGGAAGCAGTGAAGACATGAGTGTCCCCCAGCAAGGAAGGAAGCACTTGGGAGGTCCAGACGTCCAGTGAAATTTCGCTGGGCCGGCTCCAGAGCTTGGGTCAGAGTAGTGGCAGGGTCGACATGGGGGAAGAGGTTTGGTCATCTCCCTGGTGAAAAGCACAGCAGGAGAAAGTTAGGCTCAGAGAAATGTATGAATCGCAAGATGAAAAATCAAAATAGGTTGGAGGGAGGCCAGGAGCCCTTGGCCACGTCTTTCCTTCTTGTCCTGCTGGAGTTCCACACCACATCCTCAGGAGGAGACCTGGTTCTACCCTCTCCACGCTCCTGTGCCCCCTGGACTGTGACTGCTCCCAAGTTCGGGGTGCACAGCCCTTTCTCTCAGAGCAGGACAGCAAGGCCCTGGTACTGGCAGGAAAAAGGTTGAGTGAAAGGCGCTTCCCACCTTCAGCCTTCTGGAGGCTGTGGACACAGCCAGTGATGCCACCAGTGCCTCCTCTGGGAGGAAGGGGACATGGCATTACTCTCCTCCCAGGGCTGAGACAGGGCTAATGGCAGCCTGCACAGGCACTAGAAGGTCTCCTTGGCTTTCTGCTGGGGAAAAGCGAATCAGAGCCCAACTCTGGATTTCAGCTCAGTAATGACAGATTTTCTGAAGAGGCCAGCTTGGGACCTTCACCATCAGGCCTGCCTGAAATCTGGGACATTCAGAGGTCTGTCCTCCTGAACCTGACTTTTATGTAAAGGGGGCTGTGTGGCCTTCTGTACAAAGGGTAAGGCCTTTCGGCTTCCTCTGGGCCCAGCCCAGCAGAGATCCTGCCCACAGCCCGAGAGCCCAGGTCAGCTTGTGGAGAGGGCACAGCTGCAGGGGCTAGGGCAAGTGGAGACCCTGCTCCCAGGCAGCCCAGCCCTGATCTCCAGGGGTCTGGGATGCCCCTCCCACCCCTAGGGCTCTAGTTAACCCAATCCCACCAGCATCCACCATGCGTTTGCAGGCACAAGAAGAGCTCTGCCTCCAAAGTCTTCTACCTCCAGGTGACAGGAGGACTGCCTCCCACCAAAGGGCCTCAGAGACCCAAGTCTGGTGGCCTGTGGAGCCCAGAGATCCTGCCTGTGTGGGGAGGGATGACAGTACCCACAGCCCCAGGAGTCCTGTTAGGCCTCTCCTGGGTCCTGAAGGGGCATCTGCTTTCTCTTGGTGGCACTAAGGCCTGCCCTTCTCTGCCCCTACAGGCCTGTGAGTGGGACGTCCAGTGTGGGGCAGGTACCTGCTGTGCCATCAGCCTGTGGCTGCGGGGGGTGCGGATGTGCACCCCACTGGGACGCCAAGGAGAAGAGTGTCACCCTAGCAGCCACAAGGTATCACCATGCCTACACGGGGGTGCATGCTTTGGGTGGAGTGGGGGCCGAGCTGACCAGGGGGTCGTGGGCTTGGCTCCCTTGGGGCTCCTGAGGACAGGTGGGTAAGGGCAGCTTGGTCCTTCAAAGTGGGCAAAGCCCCAAACAGCAGAGGCAGGCAGCCATCGATGCTCCCCTGTCTGTCCTTCTGCCCCACCTTTCTCCAAGCCCTGCAGACGGCCTGAGTGCAGTGTCCCTGGCCTGACACAGGCCTCCTATGCTTCTAGACTGGCTGGAGAACCACGGATGTTGTCTGCCCTGCTCAACCTCTCATGGGGACAGAACTGAGGGCCTGGGTGCCATGACTTGCTGGAGAGGTATAGCGGGGGACAGCAGCATCGGACTCTGGCTTCCAGCCTAGCACTGCTGTTGGGCAAGGCCTTCTCTTCTGGGGTGCGGTGGTGGCCCCAGTCTCACAGGCTCTTAACCCTCCATTTGCTGTGTGGTCTTGGGCAGGTAGTGTTGAGTGCTGTGGGCTTCACGTATACATTGAAGAGAGAGAACAAATGACCCCGAAAGTCCCCTATGAATCTCCGAAATTGAGCCTCTCAGAGTCCAAAGTGTCCTTTGCTGCCTAGCAACCTCCTTTTAAGAGCACGAAGCAGGACCAGAAAAACGGCCTCCCAGGACCTGGGGAAGTTGGTGGGGACATCAGCGGGGACACACACATACCCAGTGGGCAATAAAAACCAATGCTGAGCACCTCTAACACACCACTCTTCACACCAGGCTTTTGCACATGTAGAATTTCGTGTTGTAAGTGCTGTCAGCCCGTTTTAAGCATGGAGCAGTCGAGGCGCAGAAAGGCTAAATCATGACTGCTCCACGTGCAGCCGAAACGCGTCAGAGCTGCGACTGCGCCTGGGTAGCTGATGTGACCCATTTTCCTAATTGCTTCTGCTCCAACCCTTAACACCCCTCAGAGGCTCAGGACTCCTTGGAATGTGAGGCAGGGGCGGGCTGTCCCTTCACCTCTGCTTGCGTGAAGCAGCGCAGGGATCAGCACCTAACAGAGGAGCCGCGCCCCGGGTCCAGGCCTAGCTGCTGTCCCGCCTGGCTGTGTGGCTTGCCCAGTTACTCTGCCTCCTATCATCGCGGGGGGTGGAGGGGCAGTCGTCCGCCACGGAAGGAGCCGCTGCATCCCGTGGCTCCCACCTTCTCTGGCGAAGCCCTCGCGGGCTCTCTTCTCTCCCAGGTCCCCTCCTTCCGGAAACGCCGGCACCACACCTGCCCTTGTCTGCCCAACCTGCTGTGCTCCCGGTTCCTGGATGGCAGGTACCGCTGCTCCATGGATTTGAAGAACATGAATTTTTAAGAGCTTGCCGCTCTTCAGAACACCTACAGATCCTGAACACAGCTTCTGGACTATGCGACTCGCTTTCCCTAATCCCCTCCTCACGCATTACATGAGTCCTCCTGCCCTGCATGTGCACCAGGGGGCGTCCGGCCCTCTGCCGTGTGAGGTGTAGACCTGAGAGGGTCGTCAGCCTGAGGAAGGACACTGCCCTCCTGAGCAGGCAGCTTTCACCCTGCCCCAGACCCTGCCCCTCGCCTGCACGTGTCCTTCCTGCGCCCTGAACCAGAAGTTCCTGAGCATAGGTCTTTGGTTGCATTTCTGAGTCACTTGGGCGCTGGGAGGACCGAACTGAGAGTTGCCCATCTTCCTCTGATAACACCTTATGTTTAGAGCTCAGGCCTAAGGCACCTGTCCCAGAGAGTGGAGCGCAGTTTCTCTGAGGAGGTGGGGGAGGGACTGTGGCTGGAAAGATCAGGCAGCCTGCAGAGCTCCAGTTCCAGCCAGCACATGACCCATGAAGCCTGCCCCCTAGAGCAGAACTGCAATGTCCCCAAAGCACCTCCCTATCCCCTTTACCAATTTACCAGAGAAGCCCCCTTCTCTCCACTAAGATGCAAATGGTGGCCTTCAATCTAATCTGATATTAGCTGGGCTAGGAGGCAACTGGGGAGTTACCTTAAGCAGTGCTTGAAAGCAGACCCTGAGCAGGGCCCTCCCTTCTCTGACTAGGAGGAAAGGGGTAGAAGCAGGAAGAAAGGGAGGAGAGGGAGGGGAGCGCTGTGCACTTCCACTTTGGAATACAAGGAGGACACAACCCAGGTGTGCATGCACAGCATGCCTGGCTCTGCTTCAGCCAGGGTCCAAGCCGCCTGGCGGGCCAGGCTGCGTCCACGTGGGCGAGGGATGAGGCTGCTGCTCCTTCTTGCAGCCAAGAAAATATTTTTGAAATAGGTGGGTGTCAGGGTTTCTGAGTGAGTTTTGAAAGGCAGCTCCCAGACTCTGGAAAGGAAGTTTGAGGGTTTCAGGCAGGGAGGGGCTGTGGGTTGATGCACGGTGGGGAGGCTTGGCTGGGAGCCTCCCAAACTGGCTGCGATGGTTAACCTTGATTTCATGTTGGTTGAGGCACCCAGAAGACCAGCGAGGGTCACATCTTGGGGTGGCTGGTGGGTCACAGGGATCTGAACTTGGGCGTTGTGCCTGGCCCAGCTCCTTTCTCTCAGGCTTTTCCCTGCCACTTGCCTCCTGACAGCAGCTTTTCTCTGCCACATCCTTCTGCTATTGATGTTCCTGCCTTGTAGCCCCTGCCTACCACGGACTGACACCTCGGAAACCATGATCCAAAATAAATCTCTCCTCCTTTCAGCTGTGGCTGTCAAGTCTTTTGTCCTAGCAACCAAAAGATGCATCACAGCTCTGATGTCTGAAATGCTGTCTTTTTTGCTTTTGTCATAGACTTAACACCAACAGACTGCTGGTAACCTGGGGTAAGGCAGGTCACCTGAGAGAGAGAGAGAGAGAGAGAGAGAGAGAGAGAGAGAGAGAGAGAGAGCGCTGCTGAGGGCCTGAGCCTGCATGTGAGCCCAGAGCTGAGACCTTTCCCTACGTGTAGGTCACTGGTTGTAGGGACACACGCTCTTATCCTGTACAAACGTACAGTGCAGATGGAAAGCTTATCAGAGCCCGTTTCATTTCTCAGGAGCCTCAGAAGGACTGGGGTTTCTAAGCCCAGGACTCTTCTTGTTGTTCTGTACCCATCCCCCACCCCTTCGATGCTCGCTTGCTAAGCGCCCACTCGGCCACCGTACTTGCTGTGGTCTCCTCAGGCAGATGCTGTGAGCTGCCCTCCTGCCCTGCAGACTTTTCCCTCCTTCAGCGCACACATGACTTCCCCTCTTCTTGTCAGGCTCATGTTCTGTTTCTAAAGTAACTTTCCAAGTTCAAGGTTCCAATTTTACCACCCTTGCCCTTTGAATCTCTGGGAACTGCTTATTGCTCCCATGATCCCTTGGGGCCCTTTCCAACCTGCGCTTCTCTCCCCGGGGGCACGTCATCTGGGCTGCAGGCCATGCCCAGGGCTGCAGAAAGCAGGCACTAGGATGCCCCTGGGGCTTCCCAAGCCACTCCGCCCATCCCCCACACTGCCCTTGCAGATCAGTGGTAAAACCGTGTTTCACCTAATTGAACCCAGTCTCATGTTTTCTCCTTTTTTTTCTTTCTTTATTTTTTCCTTTTAATAAGAAATGACAATGTGACATCTTTCAAAAACATGTTAGTAGTACATTCCCCATAATTGATACAATGCATATTGTTGTCCTCATAGTAGTTATACAGAGCACAGGAAGTAGACATGATAATTTTTCTACTCATTGTTGGTACAAAAAATTTCTTCTCGCTGAACTAAGAGAAAGTGATTGTATATATAATCCAGTATTCTACAATCGCAGTGGGTTACAGGTGGAACTGGCAATGTCAGAAACTGTTGATTTCAGCCTTTTACAGCTCAGCATACTAATCTAGCTTTATGTTTTAAGACTTGTGGTTAAACTTTTCTGCTGGGTGGTTAAATACAAGTTAAAGCAAGACCTGTATGACAAAACATGTAACTTTTGTCTCTCCCAAGGTCACTCAAATCCCCTCAGGATTTACTTTGAAACCATGTACAGTGCTTTATAGAACTTTTGTCAGTGTCAGCCGTCTGGATGAGTCACAACCATTGCTTGACCAGTTTGCTCTCTGTGAAAGCCTGAGAGAATGTTTTCTCTCTAGGTGACTCTCCTTTGGCACACTATGTATCTTCACACCCTTTCCTCTGTGGTCCCATAATCACCTTGAACAGAAAATTTGGGAAACCACTGAGTTATAGGATGTAACAGTACAGGTTCTCTTATGTCCTGAGTCCTCACTGACCTTCAAGGGCTAGAGCCAAAATATTGGCTATCCTTGTAGTCCTTCTTTTTCTCTAATTTTTTGTCTGTCAACTTACGTTCTTAACCTTTCAGGAAAGAAGCTTCATGATACGATTACTCTATAACATAGGTACTTGAGCTTGACATCACTGTCTTTCTGGGTATCAAATATCTTACACCTAACTTGGAATCGGTATTTTCCATCAATCATTGATATTCTAATAAATTCCTATACAATGTGATAAAAGCAGTTACACATTTTTACACAGACATTTAGAAATCTAAGTATATACAAAATTGTAGCTGGTCAATCCAATGGTATTTTTCCTAGTTTTTTACTCTCATTTAATACCGTTTTTTGTTTTCTTGTAAACCAATCACTTACTTGAGAGAGAGCATAGCAGTAACTGAAATTACATTAGAAGCAGCACAAATCTAAAAGACAAGAATGACAGGCATTCCAAGCATAATTTTAGTGTTACCCATTGGTATCCTCAGTGTGAAAAACATTTTGGTGGTTCTTAGGACCATTATCTAATTCATCCTGTGTATATAAGTGCATGGTTTTGCTCCTGCCATGTTTCCTATCTTTTCTGTTTGCAGTCACTTCGATGTTTAACCCAGTCTCATGTTTTCTGTCTGTCTTTTTTTGTGGAACCAGGGATTGAACTCAGGCCCTTGTGCTTGCCAGGCAAGTGCTTATTCTACTGAACTATTTTCCCCAGCAGCTCTGAGAAATGCAGAACTGGTCTGTTACCCGTTCTCTGCTGCTGTTAAAGACGGGAGGAGGGCAGCCAGAGGGTCTGATGGGGAAAGAAAAATACATTTGTGTATTCCTCCATATTTAGGAATACATTCTTCATACAGACATTTAGAATACGTTTGCCTGAGCGATATATCGTTCTTGTAGAGAGTCTACTTACAAGAACGGTATATCGCTCAGGCAAACGTATTCTAGAATCAGATCAGGTGAGGTTAACAAGCTCTCTAGATCCATATCAATGTTTACCTCCAATCTGGCCGCCAACCTTTCATCACAAATGGTGGTGTCTGGCGTCATCTAGTGGTAAAATCGGGGATAACATAAGATTGCGGTGGGAGAGACCATCTCCAGAAAGCAGATGAGACCATTCCCATACCATTCCTCAAGCTTCAGAGGGGCTGACGTTCCCGTCTACGGAAGAGGCCTGCCCTTCTGAAGGGCCACAGGAAGTACTGTTAATGGACGTGTGGAGCCGCGTGGCACCCTAGAAACCTCTTTCCTGTTGTCTTCGTGCTGCTGGTGTAGGACAGGGGTTGAGGACACTTTCAGAGTACAGGGACTGGCAGGCTCCGGCTGGATGCCCTGTGCCCGCTGCGGTCTCATCCTATCTGCTTTGCCCTTGGGGTCCAGAAGGCAGCGACTAGAGGTGGGGCAAAAACAGTGGGCGGGGGTCTGAAGTCAAAGAGAAGGGTGACACCCGCAGGGGCTTCAGGGTCGGGGCAGCATCACAGTAAGTGAGGGAGGCCAGCCACAAAAGACCTTGTCGTTATGGATCCATTTATGTAAAATATCCAGATAAACTCATAGAGACACAAAGCAGGTTAGTGGTTGGCTGGAGTAGGGGGCGGTGGAGGCAGGAAGCCGGGAAACCACTGTTTTTGCATTCAGAATTTATTTTGGGAGCAACAAGAGTGTTCTAAAATTAGACTGGAGGGATGGTTGTATAGCTCTGTGAATATTCTAAAAGTTAAGCAAATTCTATTTTAAACGGCTGAGTGGTATGGTATGTGAACTGTATCACAAAAAAGCTATTTAAAATAATAATCTACAAGGTAAAAAGAGAGAAGGACAGGAGCGGTCTTCCTGCTTTTGTTCAAAGATGGACAGGCTGACCCCGGAAGGGCCAGGCTTGGCCTCCAGGGTCTGGTGATCCCTAGCACCTGGAAGGATGGGCATTGCGTGCTGGAGGAAGACTCCATGAACCTTCAAGTGGGCACCCTTTGCTTTCTTGTGGAGCTGCAGATTGAACTCAGGCTTTTATTCTGAGCTACACCCTCCGCTCCCTTTGAATTTCATTTTATTGTATTTTGAAAGAGGGTCTTAAGTCACCAGGTTGCCCAGGCTCGAGTCTAACTTGCTATCCTCCTGCCTCAGCCTCCACATGATCAGGGATTATAGGAAAATAGTTATGTTTTTAAAAAAGATCCTTTAGTGTTTATTTTGTGATAACAAGGAGGAGAATTTCATACAAGGCAAACTCTAGTCAGCCATTTATACCCAGGAATTCTGCATGTGAACTCAGTCATCAGTGCGTGAAAAAATACTTTAAAAGATGAGTCTAAGGAGGATAAATTGGAGGCCTGCTTAGGAAAACACACGCACCTGGAGACCATGGTGTCCAGTAGGGTGCAGCAGACCTACGAGCTTACCGTCACGTGGTTTCTCCATGTGTGTGAGCAACTCGAATTATAGACAAAGAACAAAATATAAGACAGGTAGCAACAGTGGGGAGATAGATCTCTCTCAAAGGTTGAATCTTGGGCAGACCCCTCGGCCCAAGTGTCAGAAGCGACACTCTCTGTGGCCTTCTGCCTACAGACTCCTCATTACCTCCGCCCCCAGCCTGTTTGTCCTTGTTACCCACAAGCCCCAGTTCCAGGCCTTGCAGTGGAAACCAGCAGTGTGGCTCTGTGAAGTCTCGGGCCTCCAGACCTCCAACAGGGCCTTGACTGTGTGGGGAGAAGGTTCTAGGCCGGGGCGGGGTGGGCGGTGCTTTACTTGGGGGCTGAAGGTTGGCAAGCAGGATTATCTGGGCTTCGTGAGGGAGAAACAGTGACAAATGAGAAGCTAGGGGCTTGTTTTTGATGGAGACAAATCAGAGAGGAGGGCTGGGAAGGTAGCTCAGTAGGATAAGTGCCTGCCTGGCAACCACAGGGTCCTGAATTCAATCCCTATACTGGACCAAAAAAAAAAAAAAAAAAAAAAAAATCTGGGAGGAGCCCCCACATTTCCATTGCAAAGCTAAGCCCCATAGATGAAGCATGCACCGAGGGTGAAGGGTAGCTTGGCAGTTGTGGCAGCAGGCGTTGGGATCCTTGGTAGTTTTCACTGAATTAGTGGCAGTTGCCTTGCTTGCGTTCGCTTAGTGGTAGAGGAACACCATGGTTAGCAGCATGGCCTGCTCTGATCCAGCGAGTTACCACTGAGGACCGTCATCAGCTTACTAAACTCCATGCCTCAGTTTCCCTAACGGCAAGGCCTGTCATACAGAGGCACCATGGGAATGCATGATTGCTTTGGCTTCCACATGAGGGTATCTCAGGGGGGTCCTGGGGTTGTCAGCTCTCCGGGACCGGCTCATCCAGTGAGGTCTACCAGGGGGCCTCTCCTTAGTGACGTGAACAGATCAAGAGCCAGGAGGAAATGCAGGCTTCAAATGCGCCTCAGTGCTCCTGTAGGCAGAGGCGGCGGGAAGCAGTCGCCACAGCACTGGCGTCACTGCGAGGGGCAGAAGCCCGGGCTTCTGTAGGCAGAGTTGACAGCAACTGGTCTGAAGCAAAGATGCGCACATCTTCTCTAAGTGCGTTTTCATACCTTGTTTAAACACACGAGTCACTGTTTTGAAGTAAAATGGAATGTTTGCTCAATATGGAATCCATCCTTAATACAGTGCTATTCATTTTGTTTCCCCCTAAAAAAGGCAGAAGGAGAGTGGGCTTTGACTTCTGGATTTTCCCAGATTGTGTTCAGATCAAACCTACGCCAGGGCACGCATTCCCCGAGGCAAATGTCATTGCTGTTGGTGGCTGCCCCTGGCGTGTGCAGTGCTAGGAGATGTCGCTCAGCCCGTGGGCCCGGCAGTTCCCAGCTCCTGATACTTAGGGAGGCTAGGACAAGATGCCATGGTGCATTCCTGGGTGACCAGGGGACCCATTCATGGAGCCTTTTGCAAGCTGTGACTCTGACACCGTGGCCCCTGGACTTTCCACCCCCATTGAAACACGGCCCCAACAACTCGGTTGCCCCAACCATCGGAGGGGGTTGGCTGAACAATAGTGAAAATTCTACTTTGCTTTCCAATAAGCAGAGATGACTCCTCTTATGGAAAAGCTCCCTTAAGGCAGGGTGTGCTTTTCACACTAAACAAGGGCCTGCAAGTAGAGGGGAAGGGGGAAGGGAGGAGGGACGAGAGGGTTGCGTGGCCCAGCTGCACCACTGAACGAGGCTTCCTGGGCTACTCATTAGTCCTGTGCAAACTCCAGTGGCTACAATGACATAGGAAAAAAGGACACAAGGAGAAGAGAAGGAGGGCCCTGTGGAGGGGCTGCAGTTTCTGTTGCTCCGAGGTCCAGGACTCCCCCAGGACCTGGATGCTGGGGATCCCTGCAGGTGCGGGGGCCAAGCTGGCTGCTCCGCTGGGAGGAGTCCGTGTGTCCAGCACAGACTCAATAGCCCCTCAGGGCCCAGTTGGGGAAGGGTGAGGTGGGGCTTCTTAGTTACTTTTCTCATCACTGAGACAAAATACCCAACCCCCCAAATGAAAGGGGAAAGGTTGATTCAGCTCACAGTTTGTAGAGGTTTCGGCCCATAATCTGCTGGCCCTGAGCAGAGTGTTTCGGCACAGGGGGATCGCAGAGGAGGAAGGGTTCACGGCAGGCAGAAGACTGCAAAAGCAAACAAGCAGGGATCACAACAGTGCTTTCTGCCTCCGTTACCTTATCCAGGCCACTCAGCCTGGCAGCACACGCAGCCTTTGTCTCAGCATCCCCAGTCCACACGCACCAAGTGTCAGCTCCAGTACTGCATACTGTGAATCCGGCCACTTTTGAAAAAGCCCCACCTGTGACAGCATGATTTGGGGGGTGGGGCACCTCCACAGCCCTAATGCAGGCTGCCCGGTGTGCAGAGAAGGTGTCAGAGAGCCAGGCAAGCAAAGAAGCAGGCCCACGCCCCTCTGCTGCCGACTGCCTGACCCTGGGAGCCGGCTGAGATGCATCAGGACATCAGCAGCGCAGGTGCCCTCCCTGCACTCCCACGGGGAGCAGATGGGAGGGTGGCCTCCTAGGTCGTCCTGTTGGACAGCCCAGCCTTCCAGGAGCATGGGAGACCTGTGAGGGCAGCCTGACTGATTAAAAGGCACGTGGCCTTGGAAGGCCATTGGTGGGGTTCTCCAGAGGTGTCCTGAGCTCTTGAGGGGTGGGGGTGGGGGGCCGGGGCTGTGTGTCAGCACGCGCTGTCCCACAGTCTCCACTGTCTTTCTGTCTCCCCTGCCACAGGGTGTGCCCTCTCCTCCTGCCCTGTCTTCTCTGTCCTCCAGGACCAAGGTGCAGGTGGCATTTCAGCTCCCCAGGGAGGCAGGTGGCTCCGGGCCGTTTCCATGTTGATGAATGCCTGGCCCAGGGGCTGCCTCCAGGGCTGCCCACAGCAGCACCGCAGACTGCCTTCACTTGGAGGTGCTTGCAAAGTGTCGGTGTTCCTTCCAGACCCCGGGGATCCAGATGTCTGGGGAGAAGGACTAGAGGGCTGGAGTCTTAGCAGCCTGAGGATGGTTGGACCCGGATTACGCGTGGAGACCCGTGCCACTCACTGTGACCCACTGATGCGAGCCCCAGCTCTGCCCCCATCGGACTCTGGGGAGGGAGCTTCTCCAACCTCAGTCTTCTCTGCACTAGCACCCACCCCAGGGCCCTGGCGAGGGCCACATGAGGTGGGGCAAGCCGATGCCGCCATTGCTGCTGCCAAGGGATGGCCCAGAAGGTGTGTTGGAAGCATGGGCAGCGTCAGCAGGTGAGCTTAGAGTGCAACAGTGCTTCGCGGGCTGGTAAGTGAGGTCTTTCCTCCTGTGCAGATAAAGTGGGTTCTGCCTTCAGGTCTGTAAGAGGTGGTACCTGGACCCCCCCCCCCAAAAGGGCAAGCACAGAAAGGTAGTGAGGTGGCACATGGCACTGTGCCCTCAACCTTGGCCCATCTCGAAATAGCCGAGCGTGGCTTAGGGAGGGGCTGAGTCCTGCAGCCCTGCTCCTGGCCCTGACCTGCGACCCTCAAGAGGGATAAGGGAGAGGAGGGATGCAGAGCCCTTGGGCTTTCTGCCACCCCTCCCCCTTCCTTCCTCTCCTCCTCTTCTTGTCCTCTCTTTTTCTTTTCTCTTCCTTTGGAAAACTGTTTTAAACCACTCCCCTAGACAGCCCCACTCGGGGTTTCTTTTGCAGGCTGAAGCCCTCTTCCTCTGGAAGCCACGGCGTGGAGTTCATCTGTTCAGTTCAAGGTGAAGAAGATTTTGACTCAGGCTATTTATAATTCCCTCGATAAACCTGAGTGTTAGTTTCAAAGCAGTCACACCAGATGTTGGCTTGAAAGTTGAGAGGAAGACAAGCATTATTATAAATTAATGTTGCCAGCGATTAATATTTGATATTTTTAATACACACTCATCTCTGAGGGAAAAGTACTCTTTAATTAACGTGGCTGGATGGTGTACAGTCCCCTCGTGGATGCAGGGTTAGCATTTGGTAGGACGAAGTAGGGGGGCTACGGCGGAGTCTCTGGAGAGACAGGGGCCAGGACTGCCGGGGAGCACCCCGCGCTGGGCCTCCCCACTGTCCTTCCTGCCCTGGATCTGGTCTGGGTGGTGCCATCATGTTGTGGGAGTCTGAGACTTGAAGTCTGCCCTCTGCTGGTCAGGCAATCGGCTCACGGCAGGGCTGTCACCGCAGGGTGCTGACAGGTGTGCCCCTGTGTGTGGTGGCGGCCTGCTCCCTGGCTTATTCTGTCTGCTCAGAAGAAAACAGAAACAAGTGCTCTTATTTCAAAGTTACATATTTTCTCCCACATCTACATGCTGTGTATCTATTGATAGATAGCAAGTCCCGGCATCCCTGTGCCTGAGGCAGCTCTGTGGAAACAAGTGGTGATTTGTCTCTGTTTAGGGCACATCTGAACTTGTGGCTCCTTAGGGTCTCTTCCCCGCCCCCCTCCCGCTCGCTCAGTATCGCCATCTGGTGGCTCAACTGGGTTTAGTTCGATCTGCTGGATGCTATAGGCCTGCACTGATCATGATAGACGGAAGGAAGGAATGAAGTCATGGAAGAAAAAAGGAAGGGAGCGGAGAAAAATTGAAGTAAATTAAATCATTTGTATAGTTTTGTTTTTAGTATTTATTTTCTTTTTTTTTTTTTTAAACTTTATTTATGTTATGGCCAGCTCAGCCTGCCCTGGAGAGTGGGGGTGGGGGGCTGGCCCAGTATGTGGTGCCGGGGATCGAACCATGGTCTCTGTGGTTGCCTAAGCAGGTGCTTTAGACTGCTGAGCCATTTCACCGGCCTTAATATTTATTTTTAAAGTAGATTTTGTTTGTTTGTTGAGATAGAATCTTACTTTGTAATACAGATTGGCCTTGAGCTCTCCATGTGGCCCAGGTTGGCCTTGAACTCGTGGTGATCCTTCTCCCTCAGTCTCCCAAGTGCTGGGATTGCAGGTGTGCGCCACCACACCTGTGTTCGGATTTCAGAACACAATCACTTATAGGTTTATACACAGTGACACATGTGTTCCATAGCTTGGTAAGAGCAGAGATAGTTGTAGATCCCACCTGGTGGTTTCCATCACGCTGGCCCTTATTACCCAGCTGGTCTCCATGGACATTTAAGCCTGTCCCTCCTGCCAGTGTCACTGAGCCTCAGAATCATCACCTCCTAAATGACACCCATGCAGGCTGCAGTGGAAGGATCCTGGCTTTTGAGGTCAAGCTGTTGCTGGGTTGAAATCTCTGATCTGAGAACTGGGAGGGTGACTTCTTTTTTCTCAGTCATAAGACCTGGATGATAACATCCGTGCAGCGTGCTTTTGGTGATGGCTAGAGGAGTCTAATAACAATTGTCAGAGTCTGCATCTATTGGGCACCTGCTGCCCTTGAGGGGTCTTACGCAGTCTCCCTGATTATCACAAAACCCTTCGAAGCAGAAGGTGTTCACAAAGTCAAGGACAAGGCAGGGAGAACTGACTGTCCCAAAGCTAAGGATGGTGTTAGAGGCTGAGGTGCCCAGTGGGCCCTCAGGGACCATTGCTACCATCTTCTCTAGCTCAGAAAACTACACAAATCAGGCCTGTGCCACAGGTCCCTGGGTACCGTGCCAGGGGAAGGCGGGTTCTTCATGTGCTCAAAGGAGAGAGATATGATCATGAAGTTGCCCGTTTTGTACATCCTAAAGGTGTAGGTTGCATTTATTATGTTATGCCTTATGATATTTGGTTTATAAGAGCATATTGCTTTTTACTCATAAGGAAACTTTAGCATCTATTGGGTTCCATATGAAACTTGCCACTTGGAGCCATCGGAGGTGTGACCTGCAGGGACACCACCCGTGCACATTACACCACTGTGCAAATCACACCATGCTGCTGTGCAAATCTCAGTGCCATCTGCCTCCAGCACTTCTTCATCCTCTAGACTGAAACTCTGTGCCTGTTAAGCAACTGTCCCCATTCTCACCTTCCCTAACTCCTGGAAACCACCGGTCTGATCTCTATTTCTGAGTTTCACTACTCTAGATTCCTCATATAAGTGGAATCATGTGATATTTAACAAAAAAAATTTTTTTTTTTTCTTGTGGTACTGGGGATTGAACTCAGGACCCTACGCTTTACCAGGCAGGTACTTATTCTACTGAGCTATCTCTCCAGCCCACATTTTTTTTTTTCACTTTAAGTTACAGGTGTGAGGTATTTTGTCCCAGCAAGCGGAAAGTGATTAATCCACCCCTGTATGCATAAAACAGTCCTTCATGACCTCAACATGCACAGCCAGTGCCCTCTCTGTCCACTTTTCTTGCCTGTGTTTGCATGTCTCTTCTAGCTACAGTGTGCAGGTGCATTGTGGGAGGCAGGGTGCAGCAGGGTAGGGCCAGTTTTCTACTAAGGGCTTTTCATTCTATCTTTTCTCCCGCCTACTCCATTTTTCTCTTCTCTTCATAGCTCTACCTCAATAACAGCCTAAAATGAGACTTAGGGCCTGGGCCTGGGCCCTGCTTCCTGCAACTTGAGCTGCCTTAATTGCTTGTTTCTCTTGGAGCAGGGGCATGGGCTGGGTGCTAGTTGTTCTGTCCACATATGTTTTCCACCATTTCCTTCTGGACATGCTGGGTGGCATGGGCCAAGTTTTTATTTGGAGATGTCTTAGGGTTATCTCAATTTTTAAGATTTTTAGAAGTTTAAACTTCTGAAAATAGTACAAAGAATCCCCACATACTCTCACCAAAACATTCCAAATGACATTTTGTCACTTTTGCATGGTCTCTATTGCCCCCAAATATATCTTCATATTTATTTTTCTGATTTTTAAACTGCTGTGCTTCTATTTCAGTATTTTCCCCAAATCAAGGATACTGCCATATAAATATAAAATAAAAACGAATGCATACATTAGCTAGGAAATTTGTCCAATCTAATTTTGTCTGGTCTGGTTGGGTCCAGTGCAGTGCAGTCTAGTCTGGTCTAGTCCAGTCTAATCTAGCACAACAGAACACAATATAGTGCAATCCAACCTAAAGTCTCTTTTTCATCAGTTGTTTTAATAATAATTTTCCTTAGGGCAATAAGGATAATTATTTAGGATTCTTCGTTTTTGTGTGTGGGTTTTTGAGATAGAGACTCACTATGTCATGGCTGGACTTGGATTCACTATGCAGCCCAGGCTGGCTTCCAACTTCTCATGATCCTCCTGTGTGCTGTGATTACAGGTGTGTGCCACATGCCCCATGTGGGATTATTTCTTGACATGCAGGAAATGGTAGGACAGAGCTGCAGAGAGACTGAGGAGGCCAGCACGCTTGGGAGCTCCTGCAGAGGGCGTCCCAGGGGAGGATCTGCACCTGTCTCCTGCTCATGAAAGCAAAGCCCATCGTCCCCACCTGCTGCTTCACAGGAGGAAAGGAGCTGTCAGCCTCTGCTCTCCACTCCGCATCTGCTTCTGCTTCTTCCTTGTGGCACTGGGGAATGAGCCCAGGCCTTCTCGCTGAGCTCCATCCCAGCTCTTTTTAACACTGAGAGGCAGGATTCTGCTAAATTGCCTAGGCTGGACTTGCTCCCAAAGTGTTAGGGTTACAGGGGTGCAAAACCACACCTG
>PVKN010019738.1:0-16240 GCA_004027915.1 Capromys pilorides | reverse complement strand
CTTGCACTCACATATACAGGGGTCAGACTGCTTGTAAGTCCCAAAAGAGAGATGGCTCTGCTGTATATATAGAAGGAATATAGAAGGAATGCCCCAGTATTGGCAGATAAAGCTGTTAGAATACTGAAGAGATTCACCAAAACTAGGCTAAAAATGTCTGCGCATATCTTTTCAACAAATAAGTTTTTGTTTCACATTTTAATGTCTTATGGCTCTTTAAAATCTACTATCCATAGGTAGTATCCATGTTTACATACTAATTTTTTAAAAATTAAACTTTGCATATTTTCATAGCAGCACTATTTAAAATATCTAAAAGGCAGAAACAATCCAAATGTCTATCATCAAATGAAGGGGTAAACAAAATATGGTATATGTATTAAGGGAGCATAAATCAGCCTTTTAAAAAAATTCTTTTTTTCTTTTTTCTTTTCTTTTTTGTTTTTTTGAGATAGGGTCTCGCCATGCAGCTATGCAGTTCGGGCTGGCCTTGAGCTCACTTTTGTAGCCCAGGCTGGTCTCAAACTTGCACTGATTCTCCTGCCTCAGCCTCCCAAGTGCTGGGATTACAGGTGTGCACCACCACACCCAGTTTAAAAAAGAAAATTCTGATACATGCTAAAACACAGATGACCCTTAATGACATTGTGATAAGTGAAGTCAAACACAAAAAGACAAGCACTAGACTGGGCATGGTGGTGCGCACCTGTAATCCCAGCTCTTGGGAGGCTGTGAACAGGGGAATCACTATGAGTCTCATCTAGTAGTGAGACCCTGAACACCGTTAGACCCTTCCCCCCACCCCACCCCCCAAAAAAAACAAGTACTATGGCTGTATTTTCAGGAGTTACACAGAAAAAGAAAATACTGAGAGATAAGAGATAAAATGGTGGCTCACACGGGCTGGAGGCTTTGGGAATAGGGAATTACTATTTAAAGCATACAGTGGTTCAGTTTGACAAGAATCATCAGTTCTCTGAGAAGGATGGCAATGATGATTACTGTACAACAATGTGAATGTGGCCTACTGCCACTGAACTGTACACTTAAAATAATGCATTTTATGTTGTGTGTATCTTATAACAATAAAAACAAAAATATTGGGGTTCATATAATTAGTTGTTTGTGTTTTTTAAAAATGTATTTGGTACAGGGTCTACAGGGTCTCACGATGTAGACTGGACTTGTAGATTCTCCTGTTTTCAGCCTCCTAAGCACTGGGATTACAGGCACGTGCCACCACACTCAGTCTCAATCACTATCTCAGTGCACTCTGGGGGCAGGGCTGGCACAACATGCTGGGGATTGAACCCAGGCTGCTGCGCTCTGCCTAAACAGGTGCTTTAGTCCACTGAGCTATCTGGCCAGCCATATAATTAGTTTTTATCACACTAAGTAGTTGCATTAAAAAATGTGACAGGATGTGCTACATTCAACAGTCTTTACATAACCCCAAAAAGATATGAAAAAAGCATTACACACTCAGAGCAGCACGAGAAAGCTCTTGTCTATATTTAAATCAAAGATACAAAGTATCAGGATCCTTCTCAGAAGCCTAAGAAATCATTTAACAGAAACTTTTCTAATATAGTAAAGTTTATTATTTTCCATCAAATAAAACCTATTCAAATATTATATTTCAGAACCTAAAGTTAATGTTTGGAGCACTATAATGTACTTTATATAAAAAATATGAAGTGAACCAAATCTACTTTGTCAACTTGGAAAAAATAATAGAAATGCCATTGTTGGAGCCAATTTAACCAACCCACTAGAGCCTTAGACTTCCAAGAAGTCTACAAGCCAGTTTTTAAACAGTGATTTAAAAACTGAATTACATTAACAATAAATAAAAAACAAAGATAATACCCAAAATTCACCACTTCTTGTTCTATTACACTTCACTAACATATATGCTGTTGAGTTTATTTGTTATTTTGTCTTTTTGAGACAGGGTCTCCCTATGCAGTTCAGGTTGGCCTTGAGCTTACTTTTATAGCCCAGGCTGGTCTCGAACTTGCACTGATCCTCCTGCCTCAGCCTCCCAACTGCTGGGATTACCGGTATGCACCACCATGTCTGGCCTGAGTTTATTATTTCTAATGTAATGTAACTATCTGAATGGAGGAAATACAGGCATATTACTGTGTGTCTTCTCAAGTGACCACAGATTGGTAAGTCAAGCCAACAATGGTGGCTAGTTACTTATAACATATGAAAATGTCGCATTTTTAAAGGGTTAAAAAAAAAAAGACCTTGGCTTTTCATAGAGAAAGTTTACCAATCCCTGGCTAAAAAAGTGATAGGGTAAAACATTAATACAACTAAACTTGACAGTGTGTGTACTTATAGGCTTCATACTGTAGAGCTCAAAAATTGAGGAATTATTTTCCTAGTATTTGAAATTATCTGACTCAGCAAAGAAATTATTTCACTGATGAGTAAAATTCTGACATATTTTCTTGGCACTTTCATCTTACTCATTTCCACAGATGAAATATCAACCAATATTCATATTAGAAATATACTTAGGGAACTAGCTGCTAAACATTTACCAGCATACCACTGGAAAATAGCAAAAAAAATATGGGCCGGGGATATAGCTCAGTGGCACAGTACTTACCTAGGATCCTGAGTTCAATTCTTAGCACAAAAAAAAAACAAAAAACAAACAATAATACATGCTATATCAACTATTATAACTGTCCTGCTATTATAACTATTTTGAAACTCAGTTTCATTATTTATCTTTTTTTCTCTTTAAAATTACAAAAAATGGGGCCAGCGAGACAGCTCAGAGGACTAAAGCACCTGCTTAGGTAAGCTTAGGCAAGTGCAGGGACCACACTTCATTCCCTAGGACCACATGCTCTCCCAGCCCCACTCTTAAGAGTTGGCGGAACTAGCCAGAGTCTGGGCCTAGTGGCATACACGTGTAATCCCAGCACGGGGAGGCTGAAAGCAAGAGAATCACCACGAGTCTAAGATGCGCAGTGAGACCCTGCCAAAACCAAATACACTTAAAAATATAATAATAATTAAAAATAAATAAAATTAGCCAGGCCGTGGTGGCGCATGCCTGTAATCCTAGCAGTTGAGAGGCTGAGGCAAGAGGATCAGTGCAAGTTCGAGACCAGCCTGGGCTACAAAAGTGAGCTCAAGGCCAGCCTGAACTGCATAGCAAGAACCTGTCTCAAAAAGACAAAAAATAAATAATAAAAGTACAAAAAAATACTGCATAAATTTCAATATTTAACAATTGGTGCTGAGATAGAAGTGAAGCAGATGAGTTCTGATCATATATGTGACCTTGAACAATTAACTTCATCAGTTTTTTATATTTCTAAAATGAGAAAGGAAAACAAAAACTAGATAATCTCAAAGAAGATACACAGAAATGTAGCAATACACTAAGACTGAGCCAAACGGGATAGCTCATGGTTGTAATTCCAAACTTTAGGAGGATAATAGTGAGTTTAAGGCCAGTTCCTCAGGGTTTGGCACGTCATTTCTCCCTTTCACTTAATGAGGTCTATATCTGTCTGCTTTACTCCAACCTCTTTCTCAGCCTTTAATAAAACATAGTTCTAGTTCCTCATACCTGCTGTCTTTCAGAGTGTCGGGAGTCATCATCAGGGCTACACAGGAATTCAAGCACCTGGCCAAAGAAATAATAACCTTTACACTACACCAGCTCACACACAGTAGCTATCCTTTTAAAGCCACCAGTTCATTCACACTCAGCTGTAACAAATACTCTTAAGTGTATGCTACCATCTCAACTGAACTCGGCTAGTACATGAAACATTAAGCTCAAGCACTCTTTACAGCTTAATACAGGACTTATACACATGTTCCTTTATGGTTCAGAAACATAACTAGAGAACAGTGCCATCATATTCCTTAAATTCTTTCATATCATGGACAGAGCAAAGACTGTGGTCAGAATCTTAGCCATATTAACACATAATATTACTGTTAACAGTAACACTTCCTACTTGTGATATTGGATGAGTCATTTGACCTCATTAGGATTCATTTTTAAAATAAGGATGGTACCAATTTCAGAGCTGTCAGAAGTAGCATGGATGAGTTTTGGAGCAGTGCTTGGCACCGTGAAGCACTTAGCAAATGCTAGGCCTCACCTACTTTCTCCAAACAGAATGCATTTCCTTGCCACCTATCAATACACTAGGGATACTTCAGTTGGATTTAAGAGATAGCTGCAGAGTCAAGCTCATTTGGAAGTAAATTCAGATTTTCTAAAAGTAATCTTTTCACCAAATGATCACCATATAATCTTGCTATCAGTGAGATATGGTGATTTCTAAATTAGAACATTCCTGAGCAAAGAATTCTAGGCAATACAGACCGATAGAATAACAGAGATAATAGAATGTCTATAAGACACTCTCTACTAGCTGCCATTCCATAACAGCAGATGGTTAAGCAAAATCATGCTACCCAGGACATATAAAACACATAGCATGTGTGCATGCACATACCCAAGCACATGCATCTGCATGTGTATGCACACACACATGCACAGACACGTGCCCCTCTCTTAATTTGGATCTAAAACCTCAACAGGCCTCTCCTAGATATATCTGACATTTACCCAACAGTCTGTCATATTAAAACACAGGATACTGTAATCCAGTGAACTTTTTCTAATCAGCAGTAAAGAGAGGAAACCAATTCTAATACTCCCTATTGAAGACACTTACCTGGTCAAAGAGTGTTCTGTTCACAAACAAAGTATTGTCAGGCTTTGCAAGCTGCCGAGCAAGGAAAGTAAAAAGACACCCTACTTGTGAGGGCGTAAAATCTGAATTCTCCACCATAACCTGGTGAGCAAAAGAAACCATTTATGGATTATGTCATCTGGTTTGAAGCAAAAAATACACTGTAAGAAGTGGGGAGGTCATTAAAAACTCATGAAAAATTCTTTTATCAATTTGCAAACATGGAGTTTAATATCATTTAGAGAATAAGTGCAACTTCTTTCATACTCTGAAAGGAAAACAATTTGGTGATTTCTAGCATAACTCTAAAAAACAATGTGGATGAGAATTTAATAGTCAGAGAGGGCAAATAAGATTTCAAAGAAATGTTGATTATGTTTCTCTTTGCAATTCTTAGACAATTCTACTACAATTAATTTTAAGTAACATTACTAAAATCTGTCTATCACTAAGGCAAGAAGAGAGCTACTTCAGAGCTTAAAAGAAAACTGGTGAGTGAAGGCACCCAGAAAAGTAGTCAGTCACAGCGCACCTAACAAAGCAAACAGCTCTGCCTTCTTGACTGGCAGTCCCTGGAGCAGGTAGCTCTGTGAAAAAGCTTTGTGCAACTTAAAGCACACACAGGTAGCCACTAACAGTCAATCCTCAATTCTAACTCAGCTCTTACTTTCTGCATTCCCACTATGTAAGGTGCTATCGTACAGGAATCTTTAAGGGAATTATGAATTAGACAATGAGACAAGTAAAGGCATCTGAAATAACAGGCCTGACATGCTTGCACTCCTTTAAGGGCACAAATAATTGGAAAAGCTCAGTGGAGAAAAAAAAATGTTAACAGTTCGAAAGAGAATTTGAAAACAAAGAACACTTAACAGGGGAGATGCAATCGAGACAAGTGTGATAAAAAGGATAGACATAGAAGATACAAGTTTACTGGGAGAATTCTAAGCCCCTCTAGGATGTGGCAGCATGCATAATGAGGAAGGAAATATTAGGAAGATTGAAAGAGAAGATTAGGACTCAAATGTCATCTGAAGGACTCTGAATTTATTCTGTAGAAAATTGAGACATTACTAACGTTAGCTTCAGCCAGGAGAGTTGATCATGATCAGTACTATGTGCAGGAAAATTCCCAATGTTGGTACTGTACAGGACAAATAGCAGAAGGAAGAGAAGGCAGACAGACCAACACTCAATTGCCTGGAAGTTTCCAGGGAGAGAGAAAGGGGGTCTGAGGCTGAGCATGGGTGCTGAAACAGGAAGAACAGGTGCAAAGGATGGCAGTAAGAGACAAGTATTCCTATAGACAAAAATATGTCATGAAACGAACAACAAAAGGATGACAGATTTCGAGCATGATTGGCAAGCAGCATACTGATGCTAGTAACAGAGAATACAGAAGTTTAGGAAGGAAGATCTTAGTTTGGGTCTCACTGGATTCATGCAGCCAACTCTACCCTCAGCTGGGACAGTTATTAAAACAAGTTCCCTCCTCTGATCCTCCATTCAAAGGTGGGCTTGAGTGGGAGGAGAATCAGGTCACTGACCCTCACAAAACATTAATCCTCATCTTGAGGAGTTAGTTCTCTTAAGGTGGTGAAGAGTGAGCCCAACCCTTGAATCTCTCTCTCATGTACACTCCCATGATGATGCTACTGCTACCATGAAGCAGCTGACAGGGCCTTCACCAAAGGCCAAACACATAGGCTGGCCCGGTCTTCAGCTGTTGGCCTCTAAAACTATGATCTAAATTGACCTCTTGTTAAAGTGTTCAGCCTCAGTTATTTTCTTATAGTAAGAAAAAAAATGGAGTAATATATGCTCTAGCATCTATTCTTCCTTAATTCAGATACAAATCTCCTAATTCTTAGCTAGTATATGGCTATGCTGAATAAAGACTATTTCTTGGCTTTTTTTCAGCAACCAAGGGCCATCTATCAAAGTTCTGAACAACACGAATAAACAGAATTATAGTATATAGTTTCTAGGAAGTTTTCTCAAAGAGAGAAAACATTTCCTCCTGCAACTCTCTGCATTCAGACTCAGAATGCAAAGGTGATGGCTGGAGCCTGAGCAACCATCTTGGCTCAAAAGACAGAAATTGTATACAGAAGGAGATCCTTCCCAGGTAAGTTTATAAAGCTATCTACCTCTGGGTTCATATGAGAAAAATAAATTCCCATCATAACTTATTGTCATATTGAGTTTCCCCTCATAGAACTTAATTCCAACTTATCTATTAGGCTACAGAACAATATTAGATAGCAGACAAGACAAATAGGGCAGCCATGTAAGAATGTATAAAAAGAATGTAAGTAAAAAATTCTCCCTATTAACCACCTAGATCAAACAGGCATTATCTGAGAATTCAGCAACCCCATTCTCATGATCATCATTGTCTATATGAAAAGGCCAATAAACAGCTCAAATGAGATAATGTACATACTGTTATGTGCTTTGGAAATTAGTTCTCTACAATTATATATTTAATATATAATTAAATATAATATAATTATGTTACATACAAGTAGAGATCACTTTAATTCTGGTTTCTTGCCTAAAGTAACCCAGAAGCCATGAAAAGGAAGAAACACCCATTTCAAAGCCAGAAGAAAAAAATGAACACTTTAAGCTTTCAACTAAAAGAGGGGAAAGTTGCCTGCTCAAAGTCATGCAGCTGGAAAGGACAAGAACCTGTTTCTACACCCCTTCATCAGCAACAGCATAAACCTCAAAATAGCATCAGTGCATCTAGTTAGACTGAGATAACAAGGATCATCTCTGTATACTTTAAATTATCCTTAGTGTCACTTATCAACTCAGTGCCATAGTAAAATATGGCACTAGCGCAGCAACAGAGTAATGAGGGAAACAGACAGATGACAATTTTCCATTAATTACTTTCTCAAAGCAATCTACAGTTAGTCTGTTATTATACTTATACAGAAATCATCACAATATGCATTTCTTAAGTAGCACCCAAAACCCCAGCATCCAGTTTAAAGCTGAATATATTAAATTATTTCATCAATGAATGATTAGCTTTTCATTCAGCTCTTAAGAACCAAGACAGTATAATAAAACTTTAAGATCTGATTGTAACAGTCAATGGCTACACCACCCTGAACGTGTGCAATGTCATCAGATACAACTGTAGCAAACTGCCTTGTTAAATAATATTATTTTACAATCTGCTATGAAATAATTTGTAATATAAGTATCAGTATAAATACAAATAATCTTTGCTTACTTTCAACAAAATATCCACAATTCGCTGTTGATATTCCACAGCTTGTTTATCATTTTTAAAATCTTCAAAGGTCTAAAAAAGGAGAAATTTTAAAAATTATCTTCAAATTTTCAATCACTGCTACTAAATTATTAAATCCTTGTGGATAAAACTCTGCTAAATTCCCAAATAAGATAACCATTCTCAAGTTTTCCTTTACATATTTTTAATGATAAATTACTTTTAGGGAGTAGGGTAGAAAGCTATTGCATTTAATATTTCATGGTATTCTAAGGTCTTAACTGAAAACCAATATGAAGTATATAAATAGTAGTTATTACACAACCAAAAAGCACTTGACAAAGGAAGTACAACAGTGAGAAAACTCTACAAGAAAAGAGGAAGAATGCTAATGGCAAGAGGCAACTTGGGAGCAAAGCTCCCTTCTATCTTCTTCAGAGATGAAAGGATAAAAAATGTCACATGCTCAGCCATCATTCAGTCTGTTACCTGGCAATAAAAGAAATGAGTTTATTTACTGTCATGAAAAATAACACACATAATTCTCATGGAAATTATGAATAACTGATGTTCAATGATAGACATTTAAAAATTAAGACAAAACTATAAATGTTAAAATCTTAAGCCCATTCATAAGGATTAAGTATCTTACTCGCAAAACACTGCCAAATACAGTTCCTTTTATTTCATGTTCCTACTCAAGTAGACCCAAGTGTTTTGAATATAATATGCATCAAAGTGAATGGCGACACTGCACTTGGGTAGCACATGATAGTGGCACGTCACACAAACACCTAGTTCCCACAGGACTCATGCGTGAAGGAACTGAAATAGAACCTGTTAGCAACAAGCTGAAATAGACATGTTTGCTGAGCAGTGAGAATGATGAAAGATTTAAAAATCTTATGGCTTTCACGTAGCACATTTCATTCTGAGAAATGCTTAATCTAGAAGGAGTAAAATGCTGCTATTTTTTGATCATGAGAAAAGAACATACATTCCCTTGATTTAAAAAAAAAAAAAAAAAAAAAAAAACTTTCACAGCCAGGAACTTTCTACATCATAGTTCTTTTCAAGCTAGAATACTTGTTCTTTAGTGGGCCATGAATTGCCCTGACTTCTCCAAAATACCCTTACTCTTAATATCATGACTTTCCCTCTTTCTCCTGTCTGGCATCCAACAGGTGTTTAATGAAAGACTGCTGAATTATTTAGCTATTTATAAGGAAAAATAAAATATTTTAAACTTTTTTTCTCCAACTAGTCTGATTTACTGCCAGCTAGCTGAGAAAAGCTGAAACAAGTTGCCAAGGAGATGGCAGGAACTAGAAGGCTCAACTGGAAGATATTTTTGTTGCTGTGGGTTCAGTATGACCCTATTTGAAGACAGGAAGATAGAGAAGCAAAGTTCTCAGTTCTATCTTCTGATTTATGAGAACACACTGCTCCCCACCCCCATGACAGGCAAGATGCCACTCTGTCGAATGTGGGGACTTATCTGCTAATATAAGCACTATTCAAATAAAATCCAACTCCATGGAGAATTAACAAATGTATTAAAAATGACAGCAAGTCAGAATTTTCTTAGCCATTTTCCTTCCCTTTTGGCAGCATGTAGTCATTGCTTTAAAGAAGACACTGAAAGTTTGTTTCTATAAATATAATTAAGTGGTGACACACTATAGTGTCAATGTTATGATACATATAATGACATATTTTAGTGGTAGTTAAAACTGCCACCAAATGGCACACCATTCCTAGAACATTATCACTCCACAAAGATGGTTCTAAATATTCAATATTTGTTACAACATCATGTAATGATATCCTAATGGGTAATTGCAGTTTGTGAAATATAAATGTGAACTCAAAACCTAAGTTCAGAGTCATCTGAGCATACAAACTTCTTTTTGTAGTTCCTTCAAAATTACAGGGTTTCTGAATGGTAATGATAGTAAGTTGAGGGCTGGCGAGATGGTTCAGCGGTCTAAAGCACTTGCTTAGGAAAGCTTAGGCAACCACAGAGACTGCTGTTCGGTCCCTGGCACTGAAGGCTGAGCTGGCCAAAATAAAATAAATAAACAAATGATAGTAAGTTGAGTCCTAATCTAGGACTCAGCAAACATTCGCAGTAAACATTTCAGGCTTTGAGGGCTACATGTTGTCTTTATCACATATTATTTTTCTTCACTGTCACAAACCTTTGTTGTTGTTTTTTGAAACAGGGTTTCACTATGTGGTTCAGGCTGGCTTTGAACTTATTTTGTACCCCAGGCTAGCCTCGAACTCACAGTAATCCTCCTGCCTCAGGCTCCTAAGTGCTGGGATTACAGGCATTCATCATCATGCTCAGCTTTTTTCAAAACCCTTAAGTATATAAAAAACATTCTTAGGTCACATGGCCAGAGGTTAAATTTTAGGAGCTGGGTTTGACCCACAGGTTATTTGTAGATCCTATCCTAATCTCTTAGCACATACCCCTAAGAACCCTCTGTAATAAAAAAAAAGTTAAAAAAAAGTGAATCACAATTCAGGATCATGGAAAAACTAGAAGAATACCACCACAAACTTCAACCTACATGCAAATGCAAAAATAAGTATTCCACATCAGCACTTGCTCTAACCACACAACACTACAGAGAAATTAGAATAGGATCGTGTAGGAGGAAGTAGATTATAACAAGGTTCTAGTGGTAGCAGAACACCTGTGACAACATAGAGACTTCACTCCAGCAGGAGGTGGGTCCATGCGGGTAAGGAAATACTGAGTTCAGGCTGGAGAACTAGTGGACCAGTGCACTGGCTATCAGGAAGATCCAAGGAAGGGACTTGGAAAGTACGGATCAGAAGTAAAGGGAAGACAGGGACTTTGTAATAAAAAGAGGAACCTTAAAGGGCAAATGTTCCTTAGAGGGCTTACTTGGGACGCATTAGTGCATAGTAAAGACAGAGAGAGACAGAGACAGAAAATAAAATACTCCCCTCAAAATACCTTATTTATTCAAGAAATTGAATTTCTAGTATCGACATACTTGCTTGCATATACACCTAAATATGGACTTGCTGGATTATATGTATTAAGTAAATCTTTTAATATCCTGGCCTTCCCACTGTCACTAACCTAATTCAAGCCACCGTTATCCTCTATTTAGATTACTACAAACATTTGCTAGCAGATCTCCTTGCCTCCAATCTTAACACATCTTAAAAGGCTGGGGAGATAGCTCGGGGGCACAAGTGCCTGCCTGGCAAGTGCGAGGTCCTGAATTTGATTCCCAGTTCCACAAAAAGAAAAAAAAAGCACAATTTTAACACATCTTAATACATTTTCCATGTGCTATGATTAAAATGTTTTTGCCTCCAGCCATGAAATTCATGTTGAAAACCTAATCACCAATGTGAGAGTGTTAAGACTGTTCCCACCATGTGAGGGTACAATGAAGAGGCATAATCCATGAACCAGGGAGAGGCCCTCAACAGACAATCTGCCAGCGCATGATGTTGGACTAGCCACCTCCAGAGAATAAATTTCTGTTGTTCACAAGTCATCCCATCTATGGTATTTTGTGGTAGTTATCCAATGTGAGAATCACAGGGCATCTTTTTCAAATATAAATCACAGGGCTGGGGAGATAACTCAGAAGTCTAAGCACCTGCCTGGCAAGTATAGGGACCTGGGTTCAATCCCCAGCACCACATGACATGCCAACCCCAAAATCGGGTGTGGTTGTGCACACCTGTAATCCCAGCATTGAGGAGGCTGAGACAAGAAGATCACTATGAGTCCAATCTGCATAGTGAGTCCCTGTACCAAATACATTAATAAATACCACAATTCTTCTTCCTAAAAGATCTTAATAGCTATCTATTACCATATTGTCTTAGTTGCTTTTTACTCACTGCTGGGACAAATACTTGACACTCAAAATGAAGGAAGGAAAGGTTTATTTAGCTCACAGTTGCTGGAGGTTTCAGTCTATATTTGGCTGGCCCAAGCTGAGCAGAACAGGGCAGAGAGCATCCAGTTCATGGTGGCAGAACAGCAACAATATGATGACAGAGGCAACTGAACAACCAGGGGAGCAGAGAGCAATAGCAGGAGTCTGTCTCTCTGTCTCTCTGTCTCATTGTCTCTCTTTATATTACATTCAGGCTCTCTGCCTCAACCTATCCACCTTAGGCCACACCCATAATCCCAGCCATACTCAGACCGATAACCCCATCAGTACTAAAACACATAATCCCAGTGGATCAAGAGTCAAGCAATCCCAGCAGTACTCAGACCCATAGTCCCATCAGTACTAAAACACATAATCCCAGTGGATCATGACTCAAGTCTCAAACTCTAGAAGTCCCCGCCCCATGATTGCATGAGGCTTTGGGCAGACAACTATACAGAAACCAAAACACATACTATAAAGTTCAAATTTCCTACTACAAATTCAAGATCATTATCATCTTTGGGACTCAGAGTGGACCTCATTTCATTCAGAAACCTTCCCTAACCCTTTTCAGGTGCCCCTCCTAAGTATCCCAATAGCATCCTATACTCCTGCTCAGGCATGGTTACACTGTGCCATAACGTCTGGCTCTTCCTCCTCCACCAGGCAGGGGTTACATCCTGTCAACCAAGCCTGCATCCCTCACTTAGTATAGCATCCTCCAACACAGGGCATATATTACCATTCAAATATTTACCAACCAAATAAAAAACAATTGTTTTGTAGCCTTACTATAAATCCCAATATCATAATTCAAATATCCAGCATAAGTCTTTACATGTTTCAGAGCCACCATAGCCCTTAAAAAAATTAGATAAAATTCTGTTTTGTGTACCACTCTTTGAAAATCCTCTCCCCTCCAAAAAAACAAAACAAAAACCTGCCTGGTTCTTTTTTCCTAAGTGACACTCACCAAGTATCTGCTGGATGTCTAAGATCTCCCAAACCACCAGATGTGACTTCCAGTTCTGAATTTTTCTTCCCTTCTCTCTGTGCAATTTAAGTTATTACTTCTGACTTCAGACTCTCAAATACAATCAATTCAATATTAATATTCTAATGAGAACTTATCTTTTGAAAACTAATTTATCATAGCATTTTACTTATAAAAGTAGTCTAGACTCAGAGGACAATTTGCCCCTTCCCACCAAGTTAAACATTACTAGTATTTTCTATTCCTTGTCTTTTTTTCTCCCCAAATACTGTGTGTAAATGTGTGTCACAGTTTTATGCCCAATGCTTTCACTACATACTACTACTACTTTCCATCATACCCAAAGCTTTTTTAAAAACAACTACAGAGCCGGGCATGGTGGCACACACCTGCAATCCCAGCACTTGGGAGGCTGAGGCAGAAGGATTGGTCTGAGTTCGAGACCAGCCTGGGCTACAAAAGTGAGTTCAGGGCCAGCCTGAACTGCACAGCAAGACCCTGTCTCAAAACGACAAATAAATAAACAAACAAACAATAACTACAATACTATTTAATTGGGAGAATCCATGTTTCCTGTAATTATTTCCTTAGGGACATTTTCACAGAAAGTCCAGCTTGCTTAAACTCATCTTTGATCAAGCATGTGTATGAAGTGTTCTTTCAGCAGGAAGGTTCCCTGTTCCATTTCAACTCTAGATCCCACCATTTCAACCAAATGAAATATTTCAAATATTTCAACCCACCATCATCACATTGCCTTCAGATCTTTCATTTATATAATTTGTCACAAAATAGAAGTTTTTTTTTTTGGACAGAGTCTTACATACAGTTCAGTCTCAAACTCAAAGAGATCGTCCTGTGACTAGAGGTGTGTGCCACCATGCCTGGGGATCCAGGGCTAGAATAGCACGTTTGGGGTTTCAGGGCTGGCAGGGCATGTAGGGCTGGGGATCAAACTCAGATCCTTATGCTTGCCAGGTAGGTGCTTATGCCTCTGAACTATCTCCCCAGCCCCTATCTTTAACTTTTTATGAATACACTTTAGAGACATAGATTGAGGCAGAAGGGGAAGGAAGAGCTATAAGGACTAGAGAGAAAACACAAGCAACTGAAACCAAACATTTGAAAATTTTACTGCCAGGGTGTAAGAACTGTATCCACATACAGATTATTATTCTTTATATTAAAAAAATTAACACCCTGGATCCTTTGAAAACACCTTAAAACCATATTGTGTCTTACCAGGGCCAACACATTTAGAAATTCTCTTGTGTCAAAATGTAGCAGAGTCCGAACATAAGGATAGATTTCTTCCTCTGGGGATGCTTCTGCTGAATGCAGGCGAATCAGAAATTCAAACACCTACAAGTTGAAAAACAACTATTAACTATTTTCTCATCTTAGCAATCATCTGGCTCAAGCAATGATTTCCTTTCAGATAAAATAAAAGCTGAACTGTGTTTAAAACCCTGTCCTAAATGCCCTCTTCACTAAAATCATCGACACTCATGACAGTACAAAGGCACTCTCCTGTGCAGGCCATCATTCCTAAGCCAGGAGTGCTCCTCGCCTGCAATCTGTCTTCGGCACATCTTAAATGTATGTAGCGAAAAGGCTATGAAAATAGTACCAACCTGGTTTTTAACCAAGGGAACAAGATCTTCAGGGATGTCACCAAGAGGATAGGCACGGCCTGCAAGACAACAGCTAGAAGAAAAGAGGAAGAGCCCACATGAAGATCTGGAGGCCTGTAAAGGGCCTTGAAGTGAGGAGCACATTGTTTCTCAAACCTGAGATCCACATGGGATTTTGAAGCAGGCTCAGCTTTTGTCAGTTAGGTTAAGTTTAAAACCCAGATGACTGCAACTGTGTAGCAACATGACTATAGATACCAAAAATGTGTATTAAACATATATTAGAGACGTGAAAAGAAAGCTTTTGAGTGTTTTTCCCATAAAGATAAATGTGTATACAAGATACATACTCATCAAAACCAGCAGATAGTAATCCATTTGTAAATTTTTATGTATCAGTGTAAAATTTTTTAATCCTTTTTTAAAAATATGTTTGATATAGGCTCTCACTAGGCAGCTAGGACTCATAGTGATCCTCCTGTTTCAGCCTCCCCAGTGCTGGGACTACAGGCATGCACCACCACTCCTAGATTCATTGGCCAGCTCAGTGCAGCCTAGATCAAACCTAGGTCCTTGAACTTGCCGGGCAGGTGCTTAGACTACTGAGTTACCTTCCCTGCTGCTAAAATTTTTTTTAAAAGATGATGTTCAGTTCAAATAATGGGAGATGGTATGGGGTTAAGTAACCCATCCAGCACCTGAGTTAAGGGCTTCCACTTCTGCCTATCTGCACTTCATAGGCAGAAAGAAAAGAGGACTCTATCCAAAGGCCTCCTACTTGACACCTAAACAACCTGATGGCACTGTCCAACTATGATTTACCTGTTAGAAGCCTGATGTTCTCAGAGACTTTTAAAACTAGTGGCTTTAAGGACATTAAAAATGGGGAATTGGCTAACTAATGTCTAGAAAATATCTGCATTAGGATGATCTTTCAGGAACAGTCACAATCTGAGGAAAAATTCACTGTAGAGTTTTACCTTGGAGTCAGACCTTATTTATGGTTGATGACTAACCTTGTGGGGTGAATTACTATAAATGTCTTCTGAATATGTTTTTTTTTTTTTTGTTTTTTTTTTTCCTGAGGGATAGCGTGGATATTAGCACCTTTGAACCAGCCATGATTGTTAATCTTAGAGACACTGGATACCAGTACATTCTCAAGTTTCAAGTCCCTATGATAAGCACTAGGTAACACTGTTATGTTCTTTACTACAGTCAATGTTGCAAGCATGAAACAGGTGTTGCAGTTAACTCTTGATGTTGGAGAGGAGCTAAAATGAGGTAGAGCTAAAATGATGCTCTAGCAGGTTTGTTGCCCTCCTACTTTGCTACTTTAATGTGAAAAGTTCTACCAGCAGCAATTTCTGAGCCTACACAGCCAATGAGAGAGGACCCTGCTTCAGGAGTCAGGAAATATTCGTTTTACCTCTACCACTAACTTCCTCATGATTTTAACAAACCTCTTGTCCTTATATGTAAAACAAAGGTCACACACATCCCCCTGAGTTTCTGGTAGCCAAAGTAATCTTAATCACAGCCTTATTGATAATTTGGGCCCAGAAAATTCTTTGCAGTAGGGATTATCCTGTACACTGAGGGGTGCATAGTTAATATTCGTCACCTTTGCCCCTTATATCAAACTAGCATTCTTTTCCTGGCCCTGGTTAGGATAA
>PVKN010019737.1:0-16250 GCA_004027915.1 Capromys pilorides | reverse complement strand
TCCACTTTCATACATCTTCTCATTTTTCCCTCAGCACTTCTTGACTCTTCATCTTCCTATATAGGTAGCAGCCATGATGGATTAAGGACTGCATTTAACTCTAATATCCCTCTGAGAGTCTATCTCAACAGTATTTGTAGTCTGAGATATGGGGTTAGAACTTCCATATAAAACCTGGGCACACAGCGCAGCCCTTAACAGCTGCCCATCACTTGCTCCTGGCTTCAACTGTCAGGATAACTCAAATTCTTCTGTAGTTTTCAAACTCACAGTTGTATCCCAAGGTTCTAAGGCAAACTGTGGATAAAAAGAAAGAACAAGAGCCACATCTGTCCCTGAAGAGGCTCCCCAACCCCCCTGCCTCTGCTTCACACTTCCTCCACATTCCAGGCTAGTCTGTCCTTCCCCCCAGAGTTCCCCTCAGGTTTAGTGTTGGTTGTACAGCACCCACATGCCACCATCTCCTTCCATAAGGCTTCAGAGTATTGACAGCAGGAGCAGTATGAGAGAAACCATCATGATCTGATGGTATTTTAGAAAGAGCTCTGCTTGTGGTATAAAAATTGAAATAGAAGTGGGCCATCTTGGAGACAGAGAAAGTAGTGTAAGGAACCATGGCAAAAAAATTAATGAATTAGTGATGCCTTAGACAGGTTAGTGGCAATGGAAATGAAACGTGCTGTTAAAAGGACCTGGTGAGTCTTTACATATGAGACAAAAGGCAACAATGAGGTCGAGAATGATCGCAGTGCTTCTGACTTGAGCAATGGATTGAAACTGACAGAAACTAAGGGTATTGGACTGGGGAATGGAGGCCTGCTTTGGACTCCTGAAAAATGACATGCCCACAAGACAAGAACACTGAACTGTTCAGCAGGCAATTCAATTCTAGACCTGATCCCTAGAGAAGAAACCCGCACTGCATCGCTCTGGAAGTCATTGACACATGATCAACAACTAAAGCCATGGTCAAATTTCAGGCTACGAGAACTTCCCAGAATTCTGTGAGAACAGAGAAGAAAAGCAAGAGCTAGAATATGCTCCCCAAGGATTACAAGATTTAAGACTGACATGAAGAGACACAAAGGAGGCTGAGAGGAACCCATGAGTGACATGGGAAGAGAAAGAACCAATACGAGAGGCAAGGAAAAAGCGTAACTGGATGACAAATTGAATCAGACAAGGACTGAAAGGTATTCGCTGGATTTGGCTGTATCAACTGTAATGGTGACACCATTGTGGAAATTTGAGAAGTTTAGGAGTTTAACTAAGTGACCCAGCAGGGGGTCAGGGACCCCACTTTGCGAACATCCTGAGCTTGTGCAAGAGGAGGGCACAGAGATGGGGTGAGAGTTATACCTGCCCTGGGGTGGGCAACCTGCATATAATATAGGAGAGGCAAAAAAGCATCGCTCTTCTCCCTTTTTGCTCTTGTTGCGTCTGCTGTCTTCTGCCACCCTGAACTATTGTCCCTGTGCCACCCCACACTGCTTTGAAGCCTGCTGGTTATGGACTGAAACTTCCATAAACTGGGAGCTAAATAAACTATCCCTCCTTTAACTTTGGGTGTTGGGTAATTTGTCACAGAAAAAAAGAGAAAAGTAAGACAGGAACATAAAAATTATCAGTGGTCTCAGTGCCCAGGAGGCGAGGTTGTCAGTCTCACCAATATGACAAAACCTTTAACATCGCCTTAGAAGTATACGGCATTCCATACCTCTACAAGCAGTTTATACTGTACAACTTTCTTTCATTTATGGCAATTGTAAAAATGAAGTCCCATTTAAAAGAACTAAGGAAAGTTTTTCGGGCAAAGACTCAGGGGGTGTTTTGATATTTGGTGCTAGGAATCTTCACACTCACAAAGGCTTGTCCAGAGTCTATCCATGCAGCTTCTACAGCACTGAAGAAGGCTAGAGGGAAGCAGGCCTTGGCACTGATGTTTGCAGAGTCAGACTTGTTGACAAGAGAGGACACTGCCTCTGAAGATACAGACCCTCATGCTCCCCACACCACCTTCTCAAACCCCGTCAAGTTCACTGGCTCATTTCATCTCAACAGCAATTCTGTGGGGAGACAAGCAGTTCACCTTGCACTTATATGTGGAAAACCTGTGGCTTGGAGAGGGTAAGGGACACAAAGATGGTCACATAGCTAGCATGGGGGAGGAGAGGGAGTGAAGCCCAGGTGTTCCTGTTGCAAGAGCACTCTGACTTTGAGCCATGACTTCCCTGAGAGCTGCTGTGTAGGCTGACCAGCTGCTCAACAGGGAAGCCCAGGTGAGCACAACCACATGTAGTGTGAAAGGAAAGTGGCCTGGTCAGTCAGGGCAGGCACCCTAACCCAGCGAGGTTGCTCCAGCTCAACGTCCAGGAATGACGATTTCCTTTGTCATGTGAGTAACGTTCTTTACAGATGAAGATGCTAAAATGTAAAGACCAAGAACTTACTGCTGAAAATGAAGCCACCCCCACTGCTCCTCTAGGGGCCTGACAGCAGCACCCCAGCTTCACAGGAACAGAAATGTTGGATAGTTACTGATGGCTTTGTCTCACGCAGCATCTTCTAGGCTGCTGGGACAGTGGTGAAGGAGTCTCGGTCCCTCTGCCCTGCTATAACAACACTACTCCTGACTACGCCTCTGTGTGGGACCAACGCCTCCTGTTCAGTCTCTGAGTCAACTCACAACCCCAGCTCTTCTTCAAGGGATGATGCCTCTATATCAGGGGATAAAGACACAAAGGACCATGTGGCAAAAGCTTTAAGCAGTGTCACCAGCTAACTCACAGGAGCAGAGCGTTCACAGTCTGACTCAACAGAACTGATTGACTAGAACAATCCTTTAGGACTAGGAAAGTCATCAGGGTTCCTGGCCATCTTAAGCGTGAGACAGAGCCTCAAGGAGGAGCCAGGAACTTCCTGTTCATGTGCATCGAGAAAGCTTCTGCAGTTAATATGAAAGAAATTGTTTAAAACAGCCCAAGTATCCACAAGAGATTGAATAACAAAATGATGGTGTTGCCACATGGTGAAGCATGACACCACATGAAAAACAGGTGAATGTATAAAACAGATGTGCATGAAAATAACATGTTCAGTGGAAACAAAACCAAATTGCAGCAACATGATGTGACATGCTTTAAAAGTCTGCAACGCAGTGCTTAGGGACATGGGAAGGATGGCAAGCAGAGGGATACGCAAGATGATGTCAAGAGATGAAGAGCTCATCCAAGGACCCACCGCCATGAGTAAGGAGGTGGTACCAAGGAGGACACAGCGTGGAGAAGACACACAGGAATGTCACAATCCCAGAACTGTTTAGTTTAGGTAGACTGAATACCCCCACATGCCATAGTCTTTATGGTTTGTTGTTTTCTACTGTATCTCCTAGTAGTTTTTGTGACTAGGTTTATACTCTAAGCTGGTGAGACAAGTCACAGCTATCCTATTGGTTAAAGACTCTATCTCCACTACTGAGGTGAGAGGCCAGAGCCACCAGGCTAACCTGCTCCCAAATGCCTAGGCCCCTGAAACTGGGTGCAGTAATAAAGGTTTATCATTATAGCAAGCTTCTAGGTTCAAGGTCACTTGTTACACAGGAAGAGAAAAACGGATCAGAGGAATGACAGGGTGTTCTTGAGCAAGGCCAAGATACCATGAAGCGGATTTTACCAGACTCTCTTGTGGCCTCCAGAGGACCAGATAGATAAAACTGGCTTTGATCTGTCAAGTCCAAGCTGATTAGCACAGACCAGGAAGAGCAGGGCCCCAGCTCTGTGGGCAGGACAGCCACGCTATTAATGATTTTGGTACGGCCTCACCAGACCCTTTTGGTCCACACTGCTGTCTTTTTCCAATCAAATCCATTTACCTTAATGGGATGTTCCCTGAGGACAGAAAATAGAGCTTTGAGCTTCTCTACAAAGCTCCAGAGCTCCAATGGGCACAAAGAAGAGGCAGATGATTTTGACATTTCAGAGAACATAAAGGGAAAAGTGTACCTCATCGCTGGCCAGGACATACTTTGCAATCCAAAGGGGTAAAGTGGCCAAGCATGGAACCAAAGACCCAACCTTATAGCAAGTAAGATACTGTTCAGGTTTGACAATTTCTGTTCCATCGTAGACCCAAATTTCTGGTTGGAAGCCAGGTGAGGATCAGGCCAGAAAGAGGAGAGAGATGCTTGGGAAACAGCCAGATGGAAAAAGGAAAGGTAGCCGGTATAGCAAAGGAAGGAGTCATTTTCCTTTAGCTGCAGCATCCAAAGCTAATTCAAAAGGAAAGCTCTGCTGCCAGGTGGCTGATGGGCTTTTCCCTGAAGGTGCTTTTGAAATTGTCCATGAATTGAGCATTGTGAGCAGGAGTGGAGTAGGACTGGTCACAAGCAGATATAGTCCCTTGTGTCTTCATTCTTCCAACGCCAGGAGGCGTTCAGGGCAAGCCCCTGGCAGAGAGACGATGCATGACTTTAGGAGTCACTGCTCCAGAGTTAACAGTCTATTGTTCCTATTCCTGGGGTGACTGTGATGGAGGACAGAATGAGCAGTTATATTTGGGCCTGGACCACACTATAATATAAAAAAAGTATAGTTCCCCCTGAAAAGGTTTGGAAGAGCTTTCTGTTTTGCTTTGTATGGGATGTTAAGTCTTTTAACAGGTCAGAGTTCAAAAGGCAAAGTGAGAACCTAACATTCTACAAAGAAGCCTCGAAGGCCCCAGATGACTCCCTCAGAATGGCTCTAAAGACCCCTCCCTCCATGACCAGGTGGGACCTGGAAAATGTGGAGCCAAGGCCGTAGTAGAGGCCAGGGTCACAGGAAGGCCACCTTGAAGGGACAACCCCTGTGAAGCGCTGGACTTAAATGTGCCCTGCTGAAGTGGGGGTGAACTTGTGCAAGAGGAAGTGGGCATGGATGAGTACCCACCAAGACCAGTGTCATCGAGGAAAGGCCCACCCAAGCCACGCAGCCTCTGGTAAGGGAACAAGCTCTAGAGAACAAGAGCCACCAGACCCAGGCCACGCTCACAGGAAGGACCAGCACCTTGGTCTCTGAGAACAGACTTTTCTCAGCTCTGGGCCCCTCATGGACTTTCCCAAAGACTAAGGCTGGGAGCGAGCCAGTTCAGAAATAAAACAGCCAGAGCCACTTGAAAGGGAAGTGGCCCGAGGCTGAACGAACAGGCTGCAGGTGACGTGATTCAGAACCAGACAGACCTGGGCATGAATCCAGCCATCTGACCTTGGGCGAGGCACTCTGCTCTTCCACTTCTTTTGCTTTAAAATAAAGATAACACATATGCATTTTAGCTTATAGTGCATGCAAGTACAAAACAAATGCTTTTAATTCCTCAGTTCTGAGCTAAGAGAAAGAGAAACACTCCATGCATGCACACGGACACATCACCTGCCCAGAATGACTAGGGAGGCTGTTTGTAGACTGTCCTTTCAGAGGTCTTAGTATGTACTAATTTCCTAGACCACCAAATCTGCCTGAAGCTCCCCCGACTAGCTCTTCCCCACTCTCCAGTGGGCCTGGTGAGATCCCAGTGGCTTTCGCAGCAAAACGTCCAATCCTTCCCTCCTCCCTCATCTACACCTTCCCTGGTTGTGCCGCGGACACTGCATAGACAACAATGAGCAAGAGAGAGGGCTCCAAGGCCAGGCAGGACTAGACTCAGACGCTGCTTCTGCCCTAATTGGCCCAGGGTACTTGGACAAAGTGGGAAGCTCTCTTAATTCCTGGTCTCCTGGTCTATAAAAGTACAGTAAAAATAAATACCAGCTTTTCAGGTTGCTGTGAAGTTTTAAAGAGGCAATGTGATTAAAGCAGAGAGTCCGCTGCATGTGGCTGGGTTCCCCATCCACAGAGGTGGGGCACAAGGCCGTGAGGGCAGAGGGTCCCAGGGATCCTGCCCCTGCTGGGTGGTAGCTAAACCACCCTACGCCAGTCGTTTAGATCCCTGAGCCTCGGTTCCCTCCTCAGGATGGTACCTGTTCCAATATCCTCACTCCCAAAACCTTCTGATGTTAGAAATAAAAGCATTTTCAAAACTCTGCATGACTGGACAATGCTTACTTCTAAAGTCATTTCCTTCCACCATTATCCAGGCTACAGACAGGAAAGGCATGAAAATTAGCAGTGGGAGAGGTAAGATAAAAACCCAGTGACTTTGAAACCTCTTGCAGCACAGGTAGCGCTCCAAGTAACACAGTGAAAGCCCATCAGAAACCCTATTCTGTCCCAGTTACTGCTATATTTCAGGCTTCAGAAGGATTTTTTTTTTTTAAATTTACTTCCTGAGAACACTTTCCTTGACGCTAGTGTTACTGGATAATTATATGTCCTGGCTAAGAGCTTCAGTAGGAATATTTCTCTACATGATTACTCAGTTAGGAGCCAAAATAGAAAAAAAAAAAAAAAATTCAATGGGACAGCAAGCATAAGGCCACTCTAAAGCAACACTGGTTGTTCCCACCAAGGGGATGAAGAAGCCAAGTAAAGAATTCAAGAATCTTTAGAGCTCCCTGAGAGCATCCGGCTAGTGTGAACGTGTTAGCCTTCCAGGTCTCAAAGACTTGTCAGGAGCAAGACCTGTTGTACCATGCGCACCCCGCTCAGAGCCCAGTGCTGTCCTCCAAAAGGCATCTGGTCCAGAAGCTCCTAATCCCTAGACAGGGATATGAAAATGGATCCACGGAACCAGGCAAGGTGGCACAGGCTTGTAATCCAAGCACTAGGTAGGTTGAAACAGGAGGCTCGCTGCAAGTTCAAGACCATTCTAGGGGCTACAAAAGTGAGCACAAGGCCAGCCAGAACTGCATAGTGGGACCCTGTCAGGAAAGAAAGAAGAAAGAAAGAAAGAAAGAAAGAAAGAAAGAAAGAAAGAAAGAAAGACAGACAAGTGGATCCAGAGTCGATTTGTCAGGGTTAAGAGAACAGACTATACAATGAGCTTATCAAGGGGTCCATTACCTAGTGAGCATTCAATAAGTGTTTTGTTGTTGTTGTTTTTTTTTTTTTTAATTAGCTCCACTTGAAATTCGGAGGCTTTACAGTATTTTTCTGCTTGTAACTGACTTTCCATATAATAGGGTAGGAGCAGTCTTAATTCACAAGTCCAAAATCTGAAATTTGTAGAGTACTGACTCAACTCTCCAAAAGTTTTTGGTTCTTGCTATGCAGTTTGGGCTGGTTTTGTGCTCACTTTTGTAGCACCCCAGGCTGATCTTGAACTTGCATCAGTCCTCCTGTCTCAACTTCCCGAGCGCTGGGAACCCAGACATGCGTCATCATGACTGGTTCCATGGATCCATCTTCTTACCCCTGTCAATTTGGAACATTTCAAATTCCAGACTTTCAGATTAGGGAGATTGAGCTGGTAAAGTTCGTGAAAATATCACAGGACTCACAAGTCTCCAAGATCTGAAACATGGGCTGGCGAGATGGCTCAGCGGTCTGAAGCGCCTGCTCAGGCAACTGCAGGGACTGCAGTTTGATCCCCAGCACCACATGCTGCGCCAGCCCCACCCCCAGGGCAGGCTCAGCCGGCATAACATAAGTAAATAAATAAAAAGAAAACACAAACACTGGCACCTGATACCCCCACACATACACTTTAAAAATAAATAAATTAAAAATACTAAAAAGAAAGAAAAACAAAATCTGAAACACTTCTGGTTCCAAGTGTTTTAGGTACTGGATACCCAAATTGTACTGTTTTTTTGTTTGTTTTTTTAGCCTTCACAACAGCCCAAGGAGATCTACAGATGAAGTCTCACGAGCACCACTTCACTGTCCAGGAAACAGGATTGGGCAAGTGAAGAGACTGACCCAAAACTGCCCCAGAATGAGCAGAAGTGAGGACACCATGCCTGGCACGAGGGACGGGCTTCCGGGCCCCAAGGGGCAGCTCCAAGCAGCCAGAGCAGGACAGAAGAGGCCAGGAGCATAGACAGCATCAGGGCAGTGCCCGGGACCTCAGCAGCCTTCCGGGGAAGCGAATGTGACTCAGTTTCCTAACCTGCTCCCTCATGCCCACCCATCTCTGCAGAGGCGTCGTGCCCGCACTGCCAGCGGGCCACAGGCACAGCTGTGGTCACCCGTTCCCAGCTACTCGCCTTCAGCTTCTGTGTTTCCGGGAAGCTGGCTCTGCCCAGCGGCGTGCACTGCCTGCTGTGGCTGGAAAGGCGCAGCGCTCTGCCCGCAGTTTCCAGGCTCTGACGTGGGTGCCGTTGCTCACCTGCGGGAGGGAAACTTCTCCACGTCAGCAAGTTTACTGTAAAGTCACTATCCTCTCCCGGCTTCTGTGCTGGCTCTGATTACTCATTCTCCCTCCAGTTTCACTTCAGACGTAGGGATGGGAAGACTCCAGAAAGGAGGGCAACCACTGCCATTATCGGAGGTCACCGAAGCTCACTAGACTCTAGGCTGCCAGACCTTAAGACTTAAGAGAATGCTCAGGCCCTGTCTAACCCAGGGATAGCCAAAGGCCTTCTCTAAATGACTGCATAGTCACCTGGCCGGGCTTGGTGGGTCACATCCAGTTTCTGCCAAATATCCATCCCTCTTGCACTACTGTTACTGAGCCCTTTCAGAATGCAGAGAGCACTTCCAGCCCAAGGGCTCTGCGCAGACACTGGCTGGGAGTCACAGACCCCTTTCACCCAACCCTCCCATCACACAGGCAGCACAGCAGAGGCCCAGAGAGGTGAACTCACACTCACGTCTGACTCCTGGCTACTCTACCCCTCAAATAATCTTGCTTCCAAAACCTACTTGCCTCCAAATTATATTGCCTCCAAAATCTATTTTTATGAAAATCTGTTCACCCTGGTTCTTAACCAAAATACTTGATCAATTGCTTCTTTCAATGCCCAACCCTGCAAGTACTGCATAGGAAGGTAGTAGAAGAAAAATATCTCTAAAACCCACCCTCGCTGTGCCATGCCTGCTCTCCACAATGGGAGTTTTTAATTGGAGAGAGAAGACAAAGCTGCGTCATGCCCTCTGGGCCGGGCAGGGTTGGTAGGTTCCCTTGCCCCAAGGAAAGGGACAGAGATATTGGGGAAGACTACTTTGCTCTTTCAGAGCTTTGGGGCATGCAGAGGGAGACCCCACCCATGTCATATGACTGGTAGCCCCACTGTAAATTACTTAACAAAAGGAAGGAAGTTGGGAGGTCTAGTAATGGGTGGTAGAGATGGTGAAGGGAAAGGAGCCGCAGGGCGCTGAGGCTCACAGGGTTGTTAGCCTTACATGATTTCCATTTACATAATTTAAGTCTTCAATTCCCCTAACCTCTAGAAAGCACATAGCCCGAAAACACCTTGCCTGTGCATTTTTATTTTTGCTTTGCCTTATGGTTGTTATGGTGGTGTTGGCGGTGGGGGTAGGGGTGAGGGGAGTTGTTGTCATTGCTGTTTGAAGAACTTGAAAGAAAGCTGCTGGGAGACAGAGATAGAATAGAAGAGTACACATAGGGATGACAAGGGCTGAAGGAACACATGGAGCAGAAGGAGGAGCTCAGAGTTAAGCAAACAGGCTACTAGGGGCCCCTCCCAGCTGCAGAGTTCCAGGCCCAGTATCTGCCCCTTCTTACTCTCTGAATGTCAGCTCTATTTGGAGCCACAAAATATCCAGCCCTGTTCAAGATTCTTGATATGCCAGCCCCTTGGGTGACCATCTTGGTCAGTGGCCTGGAGTGACTGTGGCTCAGTGTGTTCCGATAGGTGTGATGGGGTGAAACCCTCATCACTTCCTATTTCCCTGGAAGAATTAGGTTGGATGTGTGACATCGTTCAGGTTGGTGATATACTGGTAGCAGTCTTGAAGGAATTCTGGAAAGGATTTTCTTTCTTAATAAAATAAGAACAAACACAGATATCGCCATCACTAGGAACAGAAAGTACTAGAATTTTCTGCGTTATATGGATCACTTATGTCTCCATTGACCGAATATCTTACCCAATATGGTATGCCTGGACACTGATTCTTTTTTAAAGTTATCTGATTGTCATTAATCTAAATTTACATTTAACCATCTGTGGCTGGTAGTTACCTTATTAGATAGCACTGAAAAATCATAATCTTTAACTCTGAGGTTGAGAACTCTATCTTCTTGTTATACAAGGCAAAGCCAGAGTTTCTGGGTCACCATAAACCAGGCCTTCTGGTACCTGTGATGCTGGAGAGAGATCTTTTGACCCAGAGATGGTAGAGAAGAGACTGGACCACATACATACAACCCTACATAGGCAAAACTTTGTTGGAGGAGAAGAAAAGATGCTGGAACCAAATGAAGGCGTTGGCTGAAAGGAAGGAGCAGTCAGTGGGGAGAGTGAGCACACCGCTGCTCACAGGTCAAGCAGCCACGGGTTTGCAACTCATTTGCTGGGGTGGGCTTCAGTCTGAGGATTCTCATCAGCCAGAGGCATGATTTCAAAAGATGTTATGCCAGTCATGCTCTTGGACCACCAGATGCTCGTGGGCAGTTCATCTAGATGCTGCTCAATAGCAGTGTGACTGGCATCCTCTTCCTGAACAGAGCATCCTCACCTGGCTCTTGGTGGGCAACATGGCTCAGGGGCTGCTGGGTTCCTTTAAAGCTGGTGTCATTGTCCTGCCTAAACATTCTGGCCTTGTGACAGGGCTGAAAGATTTTTAGAGCTCGAGCTGATGAAAAAGCACGAGGTAGGCTGGAAGACACACATGCAAGCCCAAGCGCCAGTGGCCAGCAGGCCGAGCCAATCCTGTGTCCTAACATTAGATGAAATGTATTTTAAGTGATCAATGTGTGTACGTGCAGGGCTACGTAGAATCTGATGCAAAGTTCATCAGTGGGGACACAGGCACAAGATGATGACACAGATGCCAAGTCTCTATCCTATGTTAGAAATCCATCAGATATTTGCAGGCCCAGAGGAAAAGTCAGTATTCTCAGTACAAGTGCCTTTCAGGTCCCTGGGAAGTAACCCAGGTACCTGGTATCACAGGTATCACTCTAGCCTCACAGGTGTCACCTACAGCAAAGCTGGTGGGAACTAACAACATATTGCCCAGATGTGCGACCCCCAAAACATAGTGATTTTCTTGTTTTACTTGCGTTAGTATAGGCTTGCAGAATATACATATTGATTATAGTTATTGTATGAAGTGGGTATATGTACATTGCACGAGTCAATTCTTTTTACTTCCCCTCTGCTGTCTCCTCCCTCCTTCCACCTCTAGATCTGCATCCCACTTGCAGAAGATCTACCTCCATCTTTCCTATTGTCTACCTTTTATTTTGCCTGTTAAAATATTTGTACTTTGGGTTTCTTTAAACCAAGTACAAGCAGCTGAAGCTGGAGGGCTTCTATTTTTCTGGGTAGCAATGTCTCATTTTATGCAAACATTCTGCTTCTGTGGTTTTAACAGGTTCTTACGATAAGTCTGTTAAAACAGACCACGCTACATCGCTTCGTACCATGTGCCGTGGCCAGCGGCATAGCTGGTCTTCACCACGGTACTTTTGCTTTTGTCCCACAGCTGTGCTTTCCCTGGTGACCCTCACTCTTTCACCTGCAGCTAATGTGTTCTCATCCTATGACAGAGAGAGACAGAGAGAAAGAGAGAGGCTGAAAAAGAGGGTGAAACAGAGGCCATCTTACACACTTGCAAATACACACACACACACACACACACACACACACACACACACATACACTTACATCTCTCTTTGAATAAAGGCACAAACTTCTAATTAGCTAAGGTGGGAGCTGGCAGCCTAGGGTTGGAGTGAAACATGCAGCTAGCAGGACAGGGCACTGCCATGTTTTGGCTTGAGGGCCTTCCTGCCACAACCCCTTCAGCCAGTCACTTTCCCCTCTGAGCTGTGTCTCCCTGATGTGTGTGTGGAGCACCGTTAAACACCTCCTGCCTAGTTCAAGCAGCCCTTGCCGAGGTCCCATGAGAATGTGAGTAAACTCACTTTGAAAACAGCAAGGAGATTCCTGGCAAAAACCATCACAAAAAAGATGAGCGCCCCAGAAAGTCCCATCACCTTCTGCATCAGCAGGGACTCACAATTTCCTGCTGTGGTCTGGATTTTATCTTTACTTGGTACAGGGCTCTACCAGTCTTGTTAAGGGTCCACAGGGGGAGGGGAGGGGAGACCCCAGTTCTCATCAGTGAGCAGGGGGCAGACACAGGGTGCCAGCCCCTTGGATGACCATCTTGGTCGGTGCCTGGAGTGACTGCGGCTGAGTGTGCTCCGACAGGTGTGATGGGGTGAAACCCTCATCACTGCCCAAGGTGGACTATTCTGCCTCCCATCACAGCGGGTGAAATCTGAACACTGAAGTCTGTAGTCGTCAACTAGAGCTTCCAGGACCTCTGAGAAGTAGGGATCTAGCAGTGTGATTCCCTTCCAGGAAATGTAGAGGATCTCAGGGGCCCAAAGGGAATGACAAGGACACTAGGGAAAAGAAGCAGCAGCCATATGAAGCCTCCCACGGGGTGGACAATATAGAAAGCAGTTTGGACTAGAAATGCAACTGCCAGGCAGGAAGAACAAAGGGTTTAATTCCCACTTCAGCCCTCATCCCTGGCAGTCTCAAGTGTACACCTGCTACAGTTAGCTACATATTGATACAGGATAATTTCTAAGAGTACAATCATGAGTTTTATCAAAATACACAACAAATGCACAGTGTTTTTTACTGAGTTCATTCATTTGAGGGAAATAGGAAAATACAGCAACTAGTTCAAAAAAGAATTCCAGGGCCAGCAACATAGCTCAGCAGACTAAGTGCCTGCCTAGGCAAGCACATGGGTAAGGGTTCAATCCCTGGCACTACATGCTGCACTAGCCTCACCCTCAGGCATGCTGAGCCAGTCACCAAGGCTGGGCGTATTGATCCTCACCTATAATCCCAGAGCTGGGGAGGATGAAAACAGGAAGAACAGTATGAGCCTGAACTGCACAGTGACACCCTATACCAAATACATAAAAAAAAAAAAGAATTTTAAGAACAATCTACAGTAAGCTGATTATGATTACATTACCACCAGAAAACTTTCTTTGCATATCTATAGGCAATAACTATTCTAATAGCTCTGAGTTATCCATATCTTATAGTTTTAAAAATTTCAAAGGCAGTGAGAAGCCCACAGGCCTTGTATGAACACTTAGTTTTTTCCATAAAAATACTAGGTCATCTTTTGGACTCATTTCAAAGTCATTCATGGTCTGTCCTACAGTGCCTCATCATGTCCATCATATTCCGCACTAGCTCTACTGTACTGGCTCTCTGAGGTGTTCCCCAACTTTCCCAAAACCTAGACTCATCTTTGAGAGAAAGTTAAAATGAGTTCTAAGGAGAGAGTATGGAATATTGAGGTCTTGAGCTCAAAGAGGTTGAACACCAGTACTTCATTCTACCAATGAAGAAAAGAAGGCTGGAGAGGAACAGAGATTTTCCTAAAGATGAAAAGCATTGTGCAAATGACATCTTATGCTAACATTTTATACATTTGTATAGGATAAAATTACTTATATAACACAAAGAAGGGGCATCTGGTGCATGTCATGGCATATATGTTCTAAGGGAAAGAGGCCGGAAGCAGCAATGCCAAGGGAAGTTATTCCCTCTGGCTTATGGAGACTGACCTCCCTGGGCTGCACTGCAAAACGGAATGTGGAATGCCTCTCTGCCTACTCACATGAGGTTTAACAGTGATGAGCCAGCTAGAATGCCTGGGCCCCAGCAGGTGCCTACTAGAAGTCATTCCTTTCATCCTCCTGTGTGGCCCTGGAATCCTAGAGGAGGGACAGAAGCCATTCATTATTCACTCTTGGGGTGGGAGTGGGGGTGGGGGGGAAGAAAGAAGAAAAACGGAAAGAAGGAGGGAGGGAGAAAGGGAGGAAAAGGGGAGAGAGAGAGAAAGAAAAAAGGAAAGAAAGAAAGAAAGAAAGAAAAGAAAAGAAAAGAAAAGAAAAGAAAAGAAAGAGGCAGGCTGGGGAGATAGCTCAGTAGAATAACAGCTTGCCTGGCAAGTGCAAGGTCCTGCTCAGCATAAGCCACAGGCTCCTTTCTAGCTTGGATTTTATTCATGGAGAAAGTTCTGATTTCAGGTCTCATAATTTTAGGGTCCCAAGCCACAGGGCTGCCACATTCTCCACACCCAGCGGGCCCCAACAGATTTTAGAGGAAACACAGAAAAAGAGGGAAGAACAGAAAAAAGTAAAGAAATTGACCTCACAAGAAGGTGTTGGGCTGGTGAGATGGCTCAGCGGTCTAAAGAGCCTGCTCAGGCAAGCTTAGGCAACCTCAGGGACCATAGTTCGATCCCTGGCACCAGATGCTGTGGCAGCCCCACCCCCAGGGCAGGCTGAGCCGGCCGTAACACATATATATAAAAGGGAGTGTCAGGCAGGGCCAGCAGTAGGCTTACAGCAACAGCTGGCTGAGGTAGGAAGAGCTCCAGTGCACAGGAACCTGCCAACACAGACCCCGAGCTGTTTTCCAGCGCCCCAGTGCTGGCTGATGTGACCTTCAGGCCAAAGGGCAGGGCTCTGAGCATCGGAGTCCTGAGATGACTGCACGGCTGTCACACCACTGTACGCGGAGCAACCTGGGCTCTGTCCTCTGCCACTTTCTCCATCCGAGGCAGCCCTAAGCTCTCACCGCCAACAGTTAGATCAAGTCCCAGAAACAGTAAAAAAAAGGTTTCATTGTGGGATTTGGGTTTTTTCCCCCCCACCGTCACACTTTTACCACTATGTGACAATGGAAACTCTCCATTTCTCTTGGAAGAGACCTTACCAAAGCACCCCAAGTCAGACAGGAAGGGCCCCCTAAAGCTCCTGAGATCCTGCCCCAGACAGTAATGAATAAATGCACATGTTTATGTGAATGGATTACAAATTAACGCCACGCCATCTAGTTTGTACATCAAACTCAGGAACCTGGACCAAGCGAGTTTGCCACCAAATCTTGTCACTACTCAGCAGGCTAAAAAATCTTAGAATTTCGGGAAAACAGAGATTCCATCCAGGGTCAACAGCCAGCAATATGATGAAAAGAGTCCCACAGAAAAGGACAAAGAAAGGTATTACAAAAGCCCACTTGTTGCTAAGGTGTCATGGAGGAGCTATGTTTCCTGTTACCCTTCATTTCCCCAGAGGAATGCTGGCTTTCCATTCCTGAGCAGGGCCCATGCTCATAAAAGGAAAGGGATAGAGCCTTGATGTGGCAGAAAGCTTGATCCCAACTCAATCCTACACAGGCCCTGCGCATGCGGGACTGTGCTGTTGGCAGCCCAGGGACCAGGCCAGAGCCCTTCCTGGTCAACCTTCCCTGGAGCCTTGTGACTGACAGGGACACAAATCTCAGCAACAGTGAGGAAGAGGTCAGAGAAGGCAAAATGATTCCGACAAGAAACCAAAGTGTCACTCTCAACCCTAGACTCCCTCCAAGCCAGTAAGCTGGAGACAGTCACCCTCATCTTATTGGAAGGACCCACAATGAAGAAGCGGCCATAGATTTTGATATCAAGAGCAACTCCAATCCCAGCCACTGTTAGCATTTAGGACAGGGACACAGGAACTATAGCTTCCCTCTAATGAAGCAAGGGCCCCGCCACAAGCTTCAGGCCAAGGAATCAGCTCAGAAACCTCAATCTCCAGACCTGTTCTTCTGGTAGAACTCATCATTCTACCTTTAGCAACTGCTGTCCCTCCAGAATCAACCTGCCGGGACTGCAGTCTCTGGGCCACCTTCTCTAAGATCCAGTTGGCCTCTGACTGCACGGGTTTGACATGCTCCTGGGAGTCTTTCCCTCTTGTAGCTACTAGCAGCATCTGCTGTGGACACCATCGCTCTCTCCCCTAAACTGAATTCAGGATGAAGTCATAAACCCATATCCCCTGGGCATATTTCAGCATAAGCCATGGAGGAGTGGGATAAAAGGGCTGAGACAGAGGAAGACAGGCTCTGCATCTGTTGAGCAACTACATGGAGTTTGAGCTACAGCCACATGCCTCTGGGGTGATGTTATATAACATCTTTTTCTCTCTTTTGAAAGCAGCTATAGAGATATGTTTTGAAATCACGCATCCAGAAACTGGCAATCATCATTTGAAAGGACATAGCAATATGGGATAGGGCGAGGTGAGCACAGGCAACATGCAGAGAAACAAGACGAGGGTCCAAGGTTCCTGGGGGCCCCTCAGATTCTGGGACATAAGACTCTTCCTCCAAGTCTTCA
>PVKN010019736.1:0-16238 GCA_004027915.1 Capromys pilorides | reverse complement strand
AATTGTACAGTTATTGTGAGAAATTGTTACAGGGACTTAACACATCTATGCTGCCTGATTTCTTTGTTTCTTACTATCTTCTCTTTTGCTCCTTAATTTCTTTATATTTTGGCTTTCTTATTTAAGAGAATTCGTGACTATTTAAGCTTATTTGTTTGATTTATGGTTTTAAGGTGTATCTATTTTCCTACAAATGACTCAGTTTATCCTTTAGGGCTGAATAGTCCTTTATTTGTTGTGCTTTTACAAGATTTACAGAATTTCAGGGGCTGGGGAGATAGCTCAGTAGAATAAGTGCTTGTCTGGCAAGGGCAAGGTCCTGAGTTCAATCCCTGGTTCAGCAAAAAAAAAAAAAAAAAAAAGAAAAAGAAAAAAACAGAATTTCGCGATGCACAAGTTAACCCCTTGTAACATAAATGATCAGGATTAAGCATAGTTGAGAGAATGCGAACATCAGAGGGTCAGACCTAGGAGATCGCAGACGTTTTCCACTTAGTTTCTGGCTTTCTCATCAATTCATTATGTCCTTTCTCAGCTTGTTTCAGTTATAGTGCCTGAACATGGATTTTGTTGAACACTGCCACAGGTACATGGGCACCAAAACTTCTGCTTTTCTTTTTGCTTCTGTGAGTGTGAGGATTGTGAACTATTTTATAATAGTATGAGTAGAATTGTTCAACTTATGTCCTTTTGTGATTGCTTATTCATTTAGCATAATGTCTTCAAGGTTCATCTGCCTGCTGCATGTGTCAGAATCCTTCCTAAAAGCTGAATAATATTTCATTGTATTTGTGTGTACCATATTGTGTTTGTCCATTCATCTGTTGATAGACACTTAGACATTTTTTGGCTGTTGTGAATAATATTGTGAGTGTGGGTGTCTAAGTCACTGTCCTCATCACTGGCACAAGTATCTGAAGCTTACAGCTTTAAGGAGAGATTTATTTTAGCTCACAGTTTATACAGATTTCAGTATATGTCCCCGTGGCTCCAGGGCAGGACAGCATGATAGCGGGGCAGTAGAACAGCTGCTCAAGTCATGGCATATGGGAAGCAGAGAGAAAGCGAGGAGGATCAGGAGAGGAGGACGAACACTTTCTGGTGACCACCTCTTCCAACGAGGCCCATCCTCCTTGCATCAAGGCAAGAGTAAGCCCCATCACCCAGTAACCCTATAGAAGCCCCATCTTTGAGCACATGACTAGGCATCTAGATAGGAACCGTAGCAACGGGCATAAACATTTTCTGTGATTTAAATATATTTCAGTATATATTCTGGAATGTGATCACTAGATCATATGGCAGTTCTAAGTGTTTAATATTTCAAGGAATTCCCATGCCTTTTTCATAGGACTTACACTATTTTACTTTTTAAAAATTAGTACATGTTTGCAATACATAATGTGTCCATTCCTTGTGAGGTAGTGGTCCATGTGTATAACAGATCTTTTCTTTTTTCTTTTCTTTTAAACTTTATTTATTAATGTTGTGGCCGGCTCAGCCTGCCCTGGGGGTGGGGCTGGTGCCACATGTGGTGCCGGGGGATCGAACCGCGGTCCCTGCAGTTGCCTAAGCTTGCCTAAGCAGGCGCTTTAGACCGCTGAGCTATCTTGCTGGCCCCAACAGACGTTTTCTTTTCTTCATTTATTTTATTTTTTTGTGGTGGTTGTCTTTTAGTGACTGTCTCAGTCCACCCTGAGAGCAGGGCTGGCTCCAGGTGGTGCAGGGATCGAACCGCAGTCCCTGTGCTTTGCCTAAGCAGGCACATTAGATCACTGAGCTATCTTGCCTTCCCCACAAATCTTTTATTTTATTTTATTTTTATTTTTTAAATCTTTTATTTTAAAGAGAAAGAAAAAAACTTCAAGATAATAGGATAACAACGGCCAATACATTATTATTTAAATAGCAAATCTTAATTCTTTTTTTCCTTCATTCTCTCTACTCCCTCTATCCTTCATTACTTTTCTATCTCTTTCTTTCTTTCTTTCTTTCTTTCTTTCTTTCTTTCTTTCTGTATTTTAGGGAAGGAAGGATCTACAGGGTTTTCAGGGTCTCACTACTAGATCAGACTCGTAGTGATCCAACTGTTTATAGCCTCCCAAGAGCTGGAATTACAGGTGTGCCCAACCATGCCCAGTCTCAATTGCTGTCTCCATGCCTCAGGAGTGGGGCCAGCATGGCAGGCCTGGGGATCGAACCCCAGCCCCTGTGCCTGCTTGCAGCTGCTTTAATCTACTGAGCTATTTGGCCTCCTCTCCTCTCCTCTCCTCTCCTCTCCTCTCCTCTCCTCTCCTCTCCTCTCCTGCGCCTACGCCTACACCTACGCCTCACCTATGCCTTGCCTCGCCTCTCCTTGCCTCTTCCCCTCCCTCCCTTCCTCTCCCTCTCTCTGTGCCTCTGTCTCTGTCTCTGTCTCTGTCTCTCTCTCTCTCTCTCTCTCTCTCTTTTTCTCTCTCTCTTTCTCTTTTTCACAGGGGCTGGCCTTGAACTTGCTTATGTAGCCCAGGCTGATCTCAAACTCATGGCAAACCTCCTGCCTTAGCCTTTGCTTCCCAAGTGGTGGGATTACAGGTTTCCTTCTATCTCTTACGTTGCTCCATTATAATTTTGGTTTCTCATATAAGAGAAACCATATATTTAAGCTTGAGTGTCTGTATTTCTTGCCATCAGTGCGCAGGAGATTGATTTTCTCCCCATCATTATCGACACCTATACTCTGGTTTAGTTGTTATTACCTTGTACTGTTTTTGTTTGATAATGATCATCCTAATGAGCATGAAGTGGTATCTCATTGTAATTGTTATTTGCATTTCCCTCATGACTACTGATCTCAGGTATCTTTTCATGTGTTTACTAATCATTTCTGTGTCTGATCTACTTGCCTCACTGCTTTTAAGTCAATTACAAGTGCTGTTCAGGAGCTTTTAACTGCTCCAGGTTGCCCTAGATGGAGGGTTGCTAGCATTTGCTTCCTCATTGGTATCAGTGTCTGTGCTTTCTAGCTTTTTCAGGTAGATGTAGATTATCTTTATAACAGAACAGCTCATTCTTCATGAATATTTCTTACAGCCATCTAGTCTCTCAGTTCTTAGGCGAGGTTTGTGCCTTTGAAAGTGCAGCCTCATGTACTTTCATTGAGTGCTTCCCTACCTTTTCTGTTCTTTCTTTTCTTTTCATTTCTTTCTTTTTTGTTGCTCTTTTATTTATTAATTTATTCAAGCTCTTAAAAATACTTATTTATTTGTTTGTTTGATACAGGGTCTTGCTACACAGTTCAGACTCATAGTGATCCTCTTGTCTCAGCCTCCCCAGTGCTGGGATTGAAAGCATGCTCTACCATGCCTGGTTTCAGCAGCTGGTACAGCATGCTCAGGGTTCTAGGGCCAGCACAGCTTGCAGTACTGGCGATCAAACTTGCTAGGAAGGCACTTAGACTGCTGAGCTATCTTCCCAGCCTTTTTTTTGTCTTTTTGAGACAGAGTCTTGCTATGCAGTCCAGACTACCCTTCAACTCACTTTATAATGCAGGCTGGCCTCAAATTCCCAGTGATCCTCCTACCTCAGATTACAGGCATGCACTTCCATACCCAATTTAATTTTTTCATACCTTTGGTAAACTTACTTTTGGATAATCCTCATAACTCGTAATACTTCTTTTTGCTAGTGAGAAGAGGAGATGTCCTGGCAGCTTGGAGTGGCATCCGTCCCCTTGTTACAGATCCCAAGTCTGCAGACACTCAGTCCATCTCCCGCAATCATGTGGTAGATATCAGCGAGAGTGGCCTTATCACAATAGCAGGTACGGAAATAGCACCTTGTTGTTTGAATGTTCTTTAGGTATGAGCCTAACTAAATTGTCCCGTGAGATTCCCTTCTAACTAATGAATAAAGGTTTTTTTTTTTTTTTTTTTTTTTTTTTTTATGATTCTCATTAGAGTCTTAACATTGGTTTTCCATGTTTATTATTATAGGCAATTTTTGTAAGGTAATAAATGGTTAATTATAAGAAAACTAAGGGGTAGTAATTTCTCTGTAGGTGGGAAGTGGACAACTTACCGTTCTATGGCAGAAGATACTGTGAATGCTGCAATCAAGTTTCACAATTTGAAAGCAGGACCTAGTAGAACGGTTGGACTCTTCCTTCAAGGAGGCAAGGATTGGAGCCCCACACTATATATTAGGCTTGTCCAGGATTATGGACTTGAAAGTGAGGTGGGTAGGCATTACTACATCATCTTACTGGACTTTAATCTCACTATTACTAGCAACAGGATTGGCAGCCACCATGTGGCCCGTATATTTTTGTTGAGAACATTTCTCTCTGTTTACTGTGAAAGTAAAGTTTTTTTTTAAAAAAGTGATCCTTCTTTACCTAAGTTGCCTAAAAATCAGTATACATTTAAGTTTCTAGTTTGAAACCTAGAGTCCATTTTGTTTATTCCTCTTGCACAGATTCCCAAATTCTTTCTAGTCTAAGTACAAGGAAGGCTGTTCTTCAGAAGTGATGCCATGAGCAGAACGAAGCTGAAGCTTCATTAGTCACTGGTACAAGTAGTACATGAGTAGCTGAGTTAGTGCTGGTCTAAGCATCTGTGAGCCCAAGTGGTTTCCTCCCACAAAATCAGAACCTAGCACTCTCTGGGAACTATTAGTTATAGGCTGTAAGAAAAGTGAGAAGGTAAGCATGTACTTTTTTTATGTTGTTTTTTTTTTTTTTTCTTTGTACCTGAAACATATTGGTAGTCAAAGTCCTTCCCTAATACAGTTTTGCCCATGTAGGTGGCACAACACCTTGCTGCTACTTATGGTGACAAGGCTTTTGAGGTGGCCAAAATGGCAAGTGTGACTGGGAAAAGGTGGCCTATTGTTGGAGTGCGGCTGGTGTCAGAATTTCCTTACATTGAAGCAGAGGTATGTAACTGGTCAAGCACATGGGCATATCCTGTCTGCCAGAAACTACCATTCATCTGTTCATTCTTCATTGTCTTTAAGAATTGCAAGTGACTGAGTTTCAATGCATATATTTAGCTAAAACTTGAGAAAAGTGGGCCAGGAAGATAGCTCAGTGAAATAAGTCCTTGCCTGGCAAGTGCAAGGTCTTGAGTTCACTCCCTGGTACCACTAAACAACAACAACAAACCTTGAGAAAAGTGTCAGTCTGCCCAGAGTCTCTTTCATTTATAAGACTTTAATTCTGAAAAGATGTTGATATTGGTAATAATAAAATAGAATTCATTCTTCTCGATGGAGTTATTCCAAGTCTTATAAATTCACAGCTCTTGTTTCTTTTGTGATTTTTTGTCTTTGGGAATATATGTTGTCCATTTCTTGCATGCTGGCATACCTTCTTTTGACAGTTTTCTTAAAAAGTTGAGTCGGCCTCCCTCCCTGGTGCACTGAGATGGTAGTAGAGACTGGGTGTGGTGACATGCATCTGTAATCCCAGCACTTGAGAGGCTGAAAACAGGAGAATCACTATGAGTCTGATCTATATACCCTGTAGACCCTGTAGACCCTGTCCTAAATACAGACAAGAAGAAAGTTGAATCTTGTTTCTTATGTTATCGAATGTTCTGAACCTTGACATCATACTTTTATTTGTGATCCATGGTGCTTTGAGACACTGGTGTCCTGAAACTTCAGTTTTCTATCTTAGTACCAGGGAGCAAACTTAGGACTTTGCACTTGCCAGGCAAGGACTTATTTCTGTCCTCTGGTTACTCCAAAACAGAGGACTTTATAGCCTCCAGAGATGGAAACATAACTTTTCTCATTTTGTTATGTAAATTAACATCCCTAATATATATCAGCAAAGAGAAATAAGTGATTACTGTGATTAGTGGGGAGTCAGGCAGTTTGCATGTTGATGCCAGGTTCTATTCAGAAGATGGCATTAATTCTTGTCCAATTTACTCCATTCGCTAAATCCCCTTGGCACTGGGATAGAGATTTGTGTTCTGTCGCTATTTGTCTCATGCGTCTTAGAAAAGCACAAAGCATAAACAGAAGCATCAAACAACCTTTTCAGAGCAGCTAGTTTTTAAGTGAAACTTTATTTCCTCTTTTAAAATAATCTTTCTTTAATTTAGGTGAAATATGGGATTAAGGAGTATGCCTGCACTGCTGTGGACATGATTTCACGCCGCACTCGCCTCGCCTTTCTCAATGTCCAGGCTGCAGAGGAAGCCCTACCCAGGATTGTTGAACTGATGGGCAGAGAACTGAATTGGGATGAGAAGAAGAAAGAGGTATTATATAGGAGTCTGAAAAACTAGATTTACCTGTAGAAATATTCTGTAGCCTTATTAGGTTGTGGAACTATTATAATTTTAAATGGTAATCTTAAATTTCTTGTGAATTTCTATATATACATGTTTAGTATTGCCAGACTTCAGGAAAATGTAAATATATTGTTGCACTAAATTTTTGTTGTTCCTGGAAAAGGTCTTAAGTTGATGGTCATAATCCCTGGAAAAGAAAGATAGGAATGATTATGGTTAGAGTGTCTTTATAGAGTTTCTTTGAAAATACTCTTAGAATGTATTCAGTGAAATTCATATCCCTGCTAACTTGTCTTTAGTATGAAATAGTGGTTTCACTCTCTGAACGCCCAGTACATATCATTTGTGTTGAGATTTCATGTTTGTATCTAAACTATAATAATAAAGCTAGTAGTATTCATATGCACATATTTTATGTATACACGCCTACGTGCACATACACACAAGGGTTTATTACAATAAACAGTAGCTTTTTATGTTTTTTAATTAACCCAGACTTTTATGATATGCAAAGACTTTTGACATATTTTCATAAATTAAAAAAAAAAACAATACTTTGGGCACTTACTATATTTGGTTCCTTTCTCACTGATTTCTCTTGAATCCATTTCATTTAAACTTTTTTTTTTTAAACCACCGCTTTGCTTTATTAACCCTGGTCAAGCTTACCAGAAATGCCCATTTTGCTCAATACTCAATTCTCAGCACTCGTTTTAGTCAGCCTGCTTTCATTGTGTGACACAGCTGGTTTTGGTTCTTCCTTCTTTCTTAAACTGCTTTCTTACATTCTGAAAGACCACTTCTTTTGTATCCGCTTCTACCCCTCCAGATACCCCCCTGCAGACTTCTCCAGTCATAAATAGCTATTCTGCCACCCTCTGCTTACTTCAGCTTGCATCTTCCTGTGTTACTTTCTGCACCATGTCATACTTTGTCTAAATCCACCAGCAAAGCTTAGAATGTTCACCTTCACATACTACTTCAGCTCACCTTTTCTCTCCACATTTAACTCCTGTCACCCTTTTGTAGGCTTCTAGTAGTACGCATATGAGACAGTACAAATTTTCCTTTAAACTGATATCTCTACTTTAACAACTTGTAGAATGAATCTGAACCACTGGATATTATCAGTCAAAAATTTAGAGGGGAGTCCTGGGATGGAGATACTAATTGAAGTTAGCTTCTGAGCTATGAAACTGATCATGGAGAGCTGGCGAGATAGCTCAGTGGTCTAAAGAGGCTGCTTAGGAAGCTTAGGCAACCACAGGGACTGAGGTTTGATATTCGGGACCACATGCTGTGCAAGCCCCACCCCCAGGGCAGGCTGAGCCAGTCATAAAATAAATAAAGTTAAAAAAAAAGAAACTGATCATGGAGGTTGAATCTAGATGATGAAAATGATCCCAAAGCTGGTCCTTGGAGCACTGTCAAGAAGTTGCAAAGATAAGCAAGAATCAGAAGAAAGAAACAGCTGCTAATGAGTAAGTATGAGAGGAGTAAGAACAATTTGTGTAGTTGAGTCCATTAGAGCTATTCTCAAACACCATACACTGCATGGCTTAAACAACAAACACTCATCACAGTCCTGGAGATCGAGGGCTCCAAGATCAAAAGACCAGAAGATTTGAGGTTGGATGGTGTCCTGCTTCCTGATCACAGACAGATGTCCTGTTGTTATTTTCTCATGTGGAGTAAATGAACATTATTTAGCTTCTGTGACATATGAATGAACTAGGGAAGGACTGGATATCTGGCCTGTCCATAAAACACTCTCATATTGGTGTAGAGTCCCAAAGAGGGTTACATATCTGAGTGACCTGGAAAATACAGTGGAAAAAGAAGATTTCAAGGCTCAACCTTAGCTTACCAAAGTCAGAGTCTTCAGAGACAAGAACATGTTCTTATATTTTCAAAATTATCACCTAGCAACTTTAATACTCTGTACTTTAGCATACCAGTGTTGTTTGCTTGTCAGATAGAGTGCCTTTATCCTGATCTGCTTCTGTAGAGTATAACCTTTCCCCTGTATTACAGTTGAGCAGGCAGGCTCATAGAGTGACCCCTAGTCAGCGCAGTAAATTGTGAAGCCAGGATTGAACCCTGGGGTTCTGATCCTAGAGCTTAAGCTCTGCCCACTGTCTTGCTGCCTCAGCTGTAGCAATACTGGATTGTAGCTGTTCCAGTTTGAAGTTGCAGTTTGATCAGCAAAGCTCTATGCGGAGTCCGCACAAGAATGAAATTTACTACTGTGTTCATGACAATCACTTTTACCATGGGGAAGGACTAGGGATAATAAGTTCTTATAGAAATTATAGATGAAATGAAGTGAATATGCAGCAGTATATTTTGTGCAAAGAACTCAAACAGTAAGAGAGAGCAGGTAAGTGAAACCAGAATCTCACTTCCAAAACTGGTTGTATTTGGAAGCTAGATTCATTTAACCTCATTTCAAATTTTGTGAGCAGATTTATGTGCTTAGAAATGCTCTTCCATTTTCCCTTCCAAAGTCATCAAAGTCAAAGGCCTAAACCTGTTATTCCATACCTGAGACATAGGACTATTAATGAGAGCCACAGACAGTCTAGAGAGAACAAAAGAGAGGGAGGGAACAAAGGATTAAAAGGTTAGAAAGTTGGACTTCTGAGAAAAGGTTAAAAGCATTGGGAGCATTTAACCTGCAAAAGTGAAAGAAGAACAAGGTGATAAATAACTCTCTGTAAATGAATTGTGGTTGTTTTGCCGCTCAATACTTAATGAGTGACTTGTTTACTGAATATTGCTCCAAATATTGTAGGGGGATAATAAATGGCTCATACTTTCAGGGAAGTATCTTGAAGTTTAATCGTGTAGCTAGTACACACACACACACACACACACACACACACACACACTCTCCTCAGAAATGGATGTATGTTTTCAAAATTTAGAGAAATATTTAGAATACATACCTGTTATGTAACACAAATGCAGCCAACCTGGTAAGACAGGCTTGGAAAGAAAACCTTGACTGGCAAAGTTGAGGTTTAATAGGGGGTTTGGCAAGGACATTTAGAGACAGGGCCAACTTGTGATTCCCCAGTCATATGTGAGATTACTTCCTGGTCAAAGGAGCAGGAAATAACAAATAAAAAGAAGCAGATAATCTGGAAACTTTGAAAGTGTGTGTGTGTGTGTGTATTTATGTGTGTATATATATTCAAGTCCAAAAGAGAACTTATTTCAAAACAGACCAGAATCTCACTTTGGGCTATGCAGGAAGGGTTTTAGTATTTTTGGGGCATATTTTGGGAATGCTGCCATATTAGATTTTATAACTTTCAGACAAGGAATAGAATACTAGGGAATAGAGTTTATTCATTTTTTAAAAATGTATTTGGTACAGGGTCTCACTGCACAGCTCAGACTCATTGTGATCCTCCTGCTTTCAACTACCCCAGTGCTGAGATTATGGGCATTCACCTTCCCGTCGCACTGGCCAGCTCAGCATGCTGGTGGCAGGGCTGGATGTTGTGCTGAGGATCAAACCCTGGCCCCTGCACTTGCCTAAGGAAGCACTTTGTCTGCTGAGCTATCTCACAGGTCCCTCATTGACTTTAAAGAAGATAAATAACACTTATGTATATTGAGTCTTGCAAAAACAAGCATTTTAAAAGTTCATTTTACTGAGCAAGGAAAGAGGGAAACAAGTGAAGAATGAGGTGACCCGACAGAGCTAGCTGTCAGATACCAAGTGTATAATTAGTAGAAGACAGCTGCTCTGCAGTGGTAGACTGGGTAGCAAGAGCAGCATGGAGGTCTGGTTTATTTCACTTATATCTTCAAGCTGCATCCAGTTATATATGAAGGTTTCGAGTTTATTATTCTTTATAGCTGAGTAATACTCTGTTGTATAAAAACATCACATCTTTTTCATCCATTCAGCAGGTGACGGGCATTTTGGTTGTTTCCAAGATTTGGTGATCACAGATTGTGCTGCTATAAACATAGGTGTATAAATGTCACTGTGATATGATATTTTCAGTACTTTTGGGAAAATTCCTAGTAGGGGGATAGCTGGATTGAATGAGATTTCTAGTCCAATGTTTTTCCTTAGGGTTTTATTTTATTTTATATTTATTTTGGTGGTACCAGGGATCACACTCAGGATCTTGCACTTGCCAGGCAAGCAATTATTCCACTGAGCTATCTCCGCAGCCCTCCAGTCCCAGTTTTTTAAGGAGTCTCCACACTGATTTCCATAATGGTTGCACCAGTCTACATTCCCACCAGCAGTGGAGAAGGGTTCCTGTTTCTCCACAGCCTTTGCAACATTTGTTGTGATTGCTTTCTTTATGATAGCCATTCTTTCTAGGGTAAGATGATATCTCAGTGTTGTTTTAATTTGCATCTCACAGATGGCTAGTGATGTGGAACATTTTTCCTGTATTTATTAGCTTCTAGTTATTTCTTCCTGTGATACCTAAGTCATTTTACCTGAGCAGTGTTTGCCTGAGTGTACTTCATGGTACATTCTCAGTGAGGCTTCCATGGTTAAGTAGGTTTGTGTGAAAGCCTGCATCTTTTTTGTAATTAACACCTCTGTGACAAAGAAGAACATGGTTCTACTTTGTTTAATCCAGTGCTGCCCAAATTTTAATAGCTTTAAGAATTTTTCTGCATTTTAATACAATTAATTCTTAGAGAAGATAATATTCTTCTAACTAGCCTTGAAAACTACTTGTATATGTGATATGAAACACAAAGCAATAAAAGAAGAAATCTATCCCAAAACAGTGAATGTATTCTAGTAGCTCTCTAACTGCATATAAACATGAAATTTTTGTGATAGAGTGCCCTCACCAAAACATTCCACTAGTTGAGACCTTTACATCTCCTGAAATAAAGGTAAATTAGTCCATAAGAAAGACCTTAAAGGATGATAATTCTCTTAAAATTAAACCTAGTTTGGTAATAAATTAAAAATTTCAATCACTTAAAAATGCAAAAAAAAAAAAAGCAGAATGGAGGTACATGAACAGTGTTAGGAACTGACTGAGTGATGGAGAGTAAACTAACTTAAGGATTAAGATTGCAGGAAAGGCCTAACTTAGATACTGCTTGATGTTATGACCACCATAAGCCTGGGTGCTAGAGAGACGGGAGAAATATTCAGCTTAGAGATGAATACCAATGCTATTTCTTTACTGCTGCCCCTCCATACCACTTTCACATGAGTAAACAGCAAAGTAAATATTGGTATGGGAGAATAGATGCTCTAGGAGGCTACATTTTGTCTCCATTAAAGGTTAAATGAGATTTGAGGTTTATGTTAGTCAGTGGATTTGCTGTTGGGATTAATTATTATTTATCTTTTAAAATATTGTAGCAAGTGGGAGTCAGAAGATGGGCAACTGTAGTACATTTCAAAAAGTAGTGAAAAGCGAGACATTTTCACTTCACTCGTTTGCAGTGTACTTAGAAACAGTTGTCTGATCATTGCTAATTGGGTAGTCTTCTAAATTATTGCATAAAGTTTGATTATTACATGTTTAGCAAGCAGTGACAATCATTAGAATCTTGTAAGGAATCAACTCAGGAAGAATGATGTCAGACATTTAATATATACTGCCCTGATAGCTCAGCAGACTAAAGCACCTGCTTAGGCAGACCACAGCAGCTGGGGTTCGATCCCCAGTGTGCTGTGCTTACCCCACCTGTGGGGCACCCTGAAATAGTAATGGAGACTGGGCATGGTAATGTGTGCCTGTAATCCCACCATTTGGGAGGCTGAAAACAGTAGAATCACTACAAGTCCAGTCTACATAATGAGACTCTATAGGCCCTGTAGACCCTGTCCTAAATAGAGAAAGAAAGAAAAATAAATGAAATAGAGAAAAGTGATTGTAAAATCATGGAAATATAGACATGCTATGCATAGGTTCCATATATTTCAAGATTTCAAGAGATTTTTGTAAAATAGATTTATAACCAGCCAGAATACCACGTGGATCTCAAAAAAGATCATGGATAACAGGGCATTAGTGTTAGCACTTAAGCACAGGTGGGTCTACTGTGCTTGGCTCAAGGGCTTAGTTATCTAGATTCACAACATGTGTCTTTGGTCTAACCAAAACTAATGGTTGAGTAGATGGTGACAAATTGAAACAGTGAGTGAAATTTAGTTAGGTATATTTTAATAGAAACAAATGGTAGACTTTACACTAGGTAGTAAAACAACTCCATCTATTCAAGGTATATTTTACAAGGCTTAACAATAGCACATGTGGGAAAATATATGACTTTTTAAAACTGTGAGTGTATAATAAACAGTGGACGATGACTGTTCTGAAATTCAAGTTTAAAGTACATTAATAGAAATCATGTATTTAGATTGATGAAGATAACAGTTATTCCCTTCTAGGTACTTGCCAGATTTTTGCTAGGGTGTTACCTTTTGTGCTGAAAATTGTATTATATGACGGAGTATTTGTGGTCTGAAAGAAATGCATGGCAAATACATTTGATATGTTGTCATATGCAGAAACAGTAGTTCTAAAATAAAACTGAAAAGCAAGCAATAATTTCTAAGGAATAGGTACATGATGCTATTTGTTGTGTGCTAAGGTGGTTTATTCCACCATAGAAAAGTTTTCCTCGTCTGAAACAGGTTTAAAGAATTACAAGGAAGTTGGTTAATCTCAACGTAAAGCTTTCAAACAGTTGGCGCCGTCCTTTTCCTTCTTTCAGAGGAATTAAATTGCTTCCAATTTGCTAGAGCACCTTATGTAGAATCTTATTCTTCCATTTTGGGGGTGGTATACAGGAGGCTGCGTTAGTGAGGAACACTGTGGCCTGAAGGAGAAGTCTCCTAGCTTTATATGCCATGATTCCTTGCTTCATGGACTATGGATAAATTACATAGGCAATGAAGGGACATGAATTCAGGAAGAGCTTATTGTTCAAGGCAGGTGTCAAAGATGGCATTTCCAAAGTTATGAATTTTAAATTAGTTTGTAGAAAAATGGCTGGTTAAAGTAGGTGGAACGGCAAAATAATTTTTCTTTGTGGATTTTCTTACGTAAAGAGAACTGATACTGAAGAATGCCCTTGAAAATGGAGATTTGTGGGCAAGTTTTATTTAAACACACACACACACACACACACACACACACACACTTTTTGTTTTTTAAACTTAAACTGGCATTGTTAACTTTATTTGCTAACATTTCTGTTATCTTTTTCCTAAGAGAAAACGTCTCAGAAAAGAGAAAGAATAATACCAAGAATTTTGGCTTTCTAAGAAATAAGAGTGCTGGGGAGATAGCTCGGTGACATAAGTGCCTGCCTGGAAAGCACAAGGACCTGAGTTTGATTCCCATTACCAGAATAAACAAAACAAAACAAAACCAAAAAAGCCAACAAATATTTGGGCCAAGGAGATAGCTCAGTAGAAAAAGTGCCTGCCTAGCAAGTGCACGGTGTTGAGTTCAATCCCCAGTACCAACAAAAAAAAAAAAGAAAGAAAGAAAGAAATAAGAGTAACATGTCTTATTGCTAACATTAAAAAACACATATAAAGAAATTACGAGGGCCAGCTAAATAGCTGAGCAGATTAAAGCACTGCAAGCAACACTGAGTGGCCGTGGTTGGATCCCTGGGCCTGCTGTGCTGGCCTTGCCCCTGGGGTGCACTGGGATGGCAATTGAGACTGGGCATGGTGGCGCCCACCTATAATCCCAGCTCTGGGGAGGCTGTAAACAGGCGGATCACTATGAGTCAGATCTAGTAGTGAGACCCTGAACATCCTGTAGACCCTTCCCTAAAATACAAAAAATAAAAACAAAAACCCACATTGGATATAAGTGTGTGTGAGAGATAAGAAGATATTTTGTTTGTTTTACTTACTAGTACTTCATATTTATGAGTTTAGGTTTCCTTGAAGTTAAAACATCTTTTGGTGGGTGGTTGAGGCATATAAGATGTATTTTGTTTTTTGCAAGGTATTTTAGTATAATAGGCACCATCAAGAAGCCAGTGGTTTATCACAGCAAGCACTTGTTTCCATTCATCTTACATAGTAACTGCATCTTAACTTCAGTGGCTCTTCTCTGTAACCAGGCTGGCTTTAGGTCTCATTCAAGTCTTGCTGTTTTGATGGTAAGGGAGCAAGAGGATAAGAAAAATTACAAAGTTACTTTGAAAGCCTTTGTTGAACATTGCCACATATTTTATCCATGTTCCATTGAATAAAGCCACATGATCAAGTTTACAAATATTAGATTGAATAGAATATGTATGGGGGAGAAATGCGTATGTAAGTACATTTGATTATATGAGGAAACAATGAATGTTGTAAGCAAAATGTGCTATAAGAGAGTCAGCTTGGAGGTACTCAGATGGGGAGTAATATGAGGGAAGCTAAGGATGGTGTGTGCAGCAGGAGTTAGTGTGAGGTGAGAACTGGGGCGTGGGGAGCAGGGGAAGCTAGCTTCTTCTTACTGTGGCTGTCAGAAGCCTGGTGACAGAAGTTCAGCGTAGGTAATCGCAAAGCCTTGGCACTGCGTGCGGTGGTACAGGAGTCATTTATGCCGTAAAAACCTTCCTTGTTTGCCTTTTTGTTGTCAAGCCATAATAATTTAGTTGTACAGGATTTGCTGAATAATATTCTGCAGTAAAAAGAAATAAAATAATAAATGCTATATTCCAGATAGCAATATGAGTCATTTGATATGTGAAAGCAGTCAAACACAGAAGCTGATAGTCATAACCTTTTCTATGATGTTCTAGAAAAAGCAAACTCCAGTGACCAAAAGCAAATGTAAAGATGCTTGGAGCCAGAGGTCAGAGGAAAGAATTCACTAGAGATGAAGTAAAGATTCTTTTTAGGATGATGGAAATGTGCTATATCTTGGTTGTATTAAAGTATACATCATACTGAATATGCAAAAAGAAGAATATTCTATTGAATGTCGGTTTAATGTTAGTAAAACTGAAGGAAATAAATGTATGCTAGTCAAGTAACTTTTTGAATAGCAGTTTCCTTTTTGAAGACTAAAGGAAGAAATAAAAAGATCAATAATTATTTTCTACAGAACTTTGAAATTTTGTTTATGGCTCTGTTTTAGAAAGAACTTGAAACAGCCAGAAAGTTTCTCTATTATGAGATGGGCTATAAATCTCGATCGGAACAGTTAACAGATCGCTCTGAAATTAGTCTACTGCCTTCAGACATTGACAGGTACTGCTAATAAGTTTCTCTGTTCCTCTTCTTTCTAATTGTGCGTAAGTGTATTTTACTATTGTTCACATGCTATATTCCAGGTATAAGAAGAGATTCCATAAGTTTGATGCAGACCAGAAAGGCTTTATTACCATTGTTGACGTTCAGCGTGTATTAGAGGTAATATTTGGGAAAGAGGCTTAATGTCTTTGATAGCAGAAGAATATAAAGATGAAAAGATGGCATTATATAACTTTATCTACAGAAAATGTTTTTATTTTATTTTTTGAAAGCTTGTTAATATTAGAAATACGTCGGATTTTTAATCTAACTTCATTTTTCTGTGTATCTATTTTATATAGAGTATCAATGTGCAGATGGATGAAAACACACTACATGAAATTCTGAATGAAGTAGACTTGAACAAAAATGGACAGGTTGAACTCAATGAGTTTTTGCAGGTGAGTTGTGGTAAAAGAAAACATATTTGCTTTTATCTTTTGGTTATTGTTTTTCTAAATGGATGATGTTCAACAATGAATTCTGAAGTTTACCTATTTATCACTTCATTCTGAAAAACAAGAAAGCATGAAAACAGCAGTGGTTGATTTGTCTACCGTCAGGGATAAAGTTCTGCTTGGTGCATATTCCTTTTCTTTTTATAAGAAACATTCTGTTACATTTGACAGATTACATAAAATCCAAGTCAGTTATGACTTTAAGGGTTGAAAAAAAAAGGATGAGAATATCGTGGA
>PVKN010019735.1:0-16159 GCA_004027915.1 Capromys pilorides | reverse complement strand
CATGTGTGTGTGCGCATGTGTGTGTGTGCGTGCGTGTGTCCAGGCAGAGGAGGGGCTCAGACCTTTCAGTCTACTCAGTGCTCTCCGGGGGTCCCCTGGGGCAGGGAGTTGCTGCTGACTTGAGACCGACAGGTGCTGGCAGGGATAGGAGCTGGGGTCCTAGGGAGCCAGGCTCTGGCCTGGGCAGGACCCCCACCCCCAGGCTTGGTTGACACACAAGGTGAGGGCCAGGCTGGGGCTGGAGGGGAGGGAAGGGGAGGACCTGACAGACCGGGGCACTGCGGGCTGCTGGCTAGAGGTGGAGGTCAGAGACTTCTTGGGGGGCTGGAGAGCTGGACCCGTGGGAGGCAGAGCAGGCAGAGCAAGGCGGGGTGGGCCTGGAGGGGAGAGGTTGGGGGCACGGCGCGGCAGTGAGTGAGGAATGAGCCGGGCCGCCTGGGCCCATCAACAGTGTGAGCTCAGCGTTTTCAGTAATTGTCTCTGCGCAGAGTGATATTTAAAATACATTTGGGAGCCAATGAGGCGGGAAAGTGGCTTCGAGAGCGGCTGCCAACTCGGCCGCGGTGGGGGGGTGCTGGGGCCAGAGGCTTCCGGGAGGGGCGAAGGGGGTGGGCTGGGGGCGGGCATGGATGTTTTCAACAAACTCATTATTGGGGTAATTTACACAGACGAGCTTCGCATAGAGCACAATTTCTCCCGATGCAGGCCTGCCACGGTTCCGGGTGGGTGTGTTGACAGGGGGGAGGGGGGCAGGTGCGCCCGCCACCCTTAGCTCCGGCCTCTGTCCCTGTGTCCCCCCAGCTCCCCAGGCCTAGCCAGGCAGGGCACTTGGACATCCTGCAGAAGGCCACCCTCGGGGAGGAGAGCAGGAGGCAGCGCCAGAAGGAGATGGAGGAGGAGTTCCACCAGGCCAGGGTGAAGGTTCGGGAATGTGTCGCAGAGACCGAGGGACCCAACATGAGGGAGAAAATGAGGGAGCAAATTCGGCAGTGGTTTATTGAGTGCCGGTCAGTGTCCAGAGCCTTGGGGTCCCTCCTTCCCACCCCTCGTGTTCCGAGCTGCTTCTGCCCCTTTCTTTCCACTGCTGGCCCTTCCCGCCTCCTGTGCCCTCACACCTGGCTTAAGCCAGGAGCCTCCAACGTAGAGACTAGCTCCGTGCTTTCCCTCTGCTTCCTGAGAGTGGAGAAAATGCCTGGACGCAGTGGGGAAAGTGCACAAACGGCTCTACAAGAGTCTCTCCATCGCACCCCATATCTGCCCGTCTTTTTCCTCTCTCCTCTGTCTCTCTGTTCCTTTATCTTCTCCATCTCTGTGTCCATTGTATCACTCATCCACCTATCTAACTACTCATCCAACCATTTATCCATCTGTCATCTACCCATGCTGTTGCTTGTCCACCCATCCATCCATCCATGCGTGCGTCCATGCATCCATCCATCCTGCTCTCTTTCCACCCATTCTACTGTCTGTCCATCCATCCATCCATCCATCCATCCATCCTTCCTGCTCTCTTTCCACTCATCCTACTGTTTGTCCATCCATCCATCCATCCATCCATCCATCTGCCCACCCTCCCCCCCTCCCTACCCCCATCTGTCCAAGCACTCATCTCCACCCGTCTCCACCCATCTCCACCCGTCTTGTATCTACACAGTGCCGCCACTGGCCAGTTCCCTGATTATCCAGATGAGTCACTAGGTGGATCCTGCCTGATCTTCTCCGAGAAGACCCCAGAGCAGGTACCTTGGAGGTGGGGACAGGAAGTTTCCTGTAACACACGAAGCCCGGGATCACAGCGAATGACTAGAGTGTGAGCTAAGAGTGATGGCAGGGCGGGGAGGGTCAGCTCCGATGGAGGCAGAGGTGACTGTGACGGCAGGCAGATGGTACCCAGAAAGATGGCATGGACCTGGAGGAGACAGCCCCGGAGGAAAGTGGCTGGGACCTTGTGAGTCCAGGTCCCCAAGACACAGGAGTGAATGGCAGCCTCGCTCAGAGCAGCACTTCCTCCAGGAGACGGGTGCAGCCTCCGCACTTGCTCGCCTGGACCCCAGCAGTGTCCCTGGCCCCTGGCACCTGGTCCCGGCCATCCCACGCTGCAGAATCTCCCACTGCAGTACGATCTCCTGGTCTCTAAACACTTGTCACTGGCTGCAGGTGAAAACGGAGCTGCAGATGCAGCCCCAGGAGAGCAAAAAGAAGGCAAAAGAGACCATGAAGGAGAGCAACCAGGAGAAAAAAGAGGAGAAAAAGAAAGGGAAGGAAGAAAATACCAAGAAGAGGGTAAGACGGTCCCCCACATGGGTGGACAGGGACAACCGTGCTGGCTAGAGTAAGAGAAGAGTAGAGGTGGCCTCGGTGGAGCCGGGCGGCCACGGCCTAAGCACGTTTCTGTTCTAGGAGGCGGAGACGACGTGGAAAATGTTGCCCTCCAAGTGTATTCCTGGGATCGCCTCGGTCCACCAGGAATACATAAGTAAGAGGGAGGGCCCTGGGCCAGGTCACGGCCTGGGGGTGAAGCCCTGGATAGAATCAGTGCCAGGCGGGAACAGGCAGAGCACCCAGCTCCAGTGTGTGTGTGTGTGTGTGTGTGTGTGTGTGTGTGTGTGTGTGTGCATGCTTGTATGTGCATGTGTGTATCCGTGTGCACATGTATGTGCATGTGTGCATGTGTGTGTGCGTATGCCTGTGTGCGCCCACAGGTGGGACTCCAGCTTATGTGCCCGTCCTTGTTTGCAATCAGATGTGTGGAAGAACCGGAATGAGAGCCAATACCCCAGCCAGAGCTTTGACCCTGAGCTCCTCCGGCAGGAGAAGCAGAGGGAGGTGGAAGCGGAGCTCCGTGTACAGGTGAAGGGCAGTGTCAGGCCCTGGGCCACGGCTTCCCCCACCCGCCTGTCTTCTGCCCTCTGCCTCCGCCTGTGCCCTGGCACCCCATCTTCCTAAAGCTCCCCTTTGTCTTGTAGGGATAGAGAGGGAAGGAAGGGAAACAGACTGGGTCCCTGCTACCACCTTCCCCTCCTGCCTGCGCCTTCTGGGTGAGCGACCACCCTCTGGCCACCCCCTGCCCCTCCCCCACAGTCCCTGCTGTGTCCCCTTGTCCCCAGGTGGATGAGCTCATGCGGCAGGAGCTGAAGAACCTCCGTCTGGCTGTGGACAAGGAGGACGGAAGGCCCTTGAAGACTCCAAAGGCAGAGGAGGGGCTGCAGCCAGCATGGGAGGGGACCCCAGGGAGGGGCGGCGGACACTGACGACAGCCCCCCATGTGCCTCCTTTTCCCAACCAGAAGAAACCTGACAAGTCTGGGAAGAAGAAGGAAAAGGATCTGACCCCAGACAGGTAGCCCCAGTTCAGAGCGGGGACCTCGCTCCACAGCTGGGCGGCTTTGGGAGAGTCCTGTCACCTCTCCGGACCCTGGGCCCTGCTCACCAACTTCCTGCCTTTGACAGTGAGAGTGCGGCCTCAGCTCTAAACGGAGCTCAGAACAGCCAGGGCTTCCCAGCCTTCCCCTTCACCTTCACTTTAGCTCTGTCCCCCAGGGCCATCTGTCCCTTTCTTCCCCACCCCGGCACTAAGGGACCCATCGCTACCCCTTTCTACCTGTGTCCCCAGTCCAGCAATAGCAGTGCCCTGACTGGGTCTCTTCCAGGGACTCATCATAGAATTGGCTTCAGGAAGAGGGCTGGGGCACCCCAGCAGTGGCGTTTGGGGCACAAGAGGCTGGTTGGGGTGTCCCCGGGGCTGCTGGACATTTCTCTGTCCCCATCATTCCCTGGAGCACCCACTTCTGGTTCTATTGTCTGCCGTGGGTCTTTCTGGCCATGGATGTCGGGCAGGAGCCAGCATTTTCCCGAAAGAGTTAAAGATGTCCTAGTGCAGTGATCCCCGCGTGGCCACTCATCATAGCCGCATCTGGGGGCGTCCTGCATGGCACCAGCAGGTGGCTGGATAAAGAGGGCACAGGGTCTGCACAGCACAGCACTGCTGCACCGGACAGGAGAACAGGCTGAGCCATGCAAGGGGAAATCGAGGACCTGGAGAAGCGAAATCGGTCAGACACATGCGCTCAGCGGACGGCTTCCCTCCTATGAGAAACCCAAATTCTAAGAGCAAATGAGGTCTTTTACAGCTGGGAAGGGGACCGAGTGATGCAGAAAGGGAGGAGGGAGGGGACATGAAAAGAATCCAGATGTACCCCACCCCTGCACCTGGAGGAAGGTGACCGTTACAGGCACACACATGGACCAAGAAACCGCTTAAACCCCAAGGAGAACAGCCTCTAAAATACAGCATGCTGGGCAGGAGACCGCTGTCCCTTCCCCTCTGCCCACAGCCCCAGCTGTCTCCCTGTCCCTGGCTTGCTAATGTCCCTGGGGTCTCCCATGTCGACCCTCCAGGTCCCTGTACTCACTGTTTGAAGAGCTTGTCATTGTTGGTGTTCTAAAGAAGAGTGACAATGTGGCCTTGAAAGACTACATAGGTGAGCCCCTGCCTGCACCTGCCCCAGGCCACCTGGGACTGTCCCCTACTGTCACCCACAGTCCTGTTCACCGGGCCGCCTGGCCTATCCCTGCAGGAGACTTCCTCTACCTGGGGTCTTCACCAGTGTTGGCTAACAAATTTCCCATGCCCTCCCTGTTTGATATACGACAGAACATGGCCTTATATGGCGTCCTCCGGCTGGGTGAGGTCTGGGGAAAGGAGAGGGCCTGCGGGGTGGGGCTGGGGGTCAGTCAAGGGTGACTCCCGTCTTCCTCAGGGACTGCTGCTGGGCACCACGCTAGAAATTGAATGAGTCAGATGTGGTGGTGCTCACCTGCCATCACAGGCCCTGGGAGGCTGAGGCAGGAGGGTTCCCCTTGGCAGGCAGCCAGCCTGGCTGCAGAGCGCACCTCTCACCCTCCTCCCTGGGCTGTCTCCTTGCTCCAGGCTCTGCAGACATTCACTCCCTGGCTCCCCTCATCCGATCTATCCTCCTGGTGGGGCCCTCTGGCATGGGGAAGAAGATGCTGGTGCATGCGGTGTGCACAGAAACCGGGGCCAACCTGTTCGATTTGTCGCCTGGAAACCTGCAGGGCAAATACCCGGACAAGAGCGGGGCTCAGATGCTTGTGCACATGGTCTTCAAGGTCGGGAGCTGAGGGCAGCAGAGCCGGGTGGGCGCTGCACCCTGATCACCATGGGGTGGGTTTCCAGTCTCCCTGCCAAGCCCTGCTCGGAGCTGGGGTCCTTCTAAAGCCCCTGAGGGGGGGAAGCTGGGAGGCTGAGCGGTTTCTTTTCATAGTAAGATGAGGCATAGCCGGGCGTGGTGGTGTACCTGTGCAATCCCAGCCCTTGGAAGGCTGAGGCAGGAGGACCATCACCTGTTCAGGGCCAGTTCCGGCTACATATCAGCGGATTAAAGTGTGTGAAAGCAGGCACGGGGCTAGAGGTTCGATCCCTGGGCCTGCAGTTACAGCCCAGCCCCTGGAGTATGCTGAGATGAGCAATTAAGACTGGGTGTGGTGGTTCATGCCAGCTCTTGGGAGGCTGTAAACAGGCAGATCACTATGAGTCTGATTTAATAGTGAGACCCTGAACACCCTGTAGACCCTTCCTTAAAAAACATAGAAAAAGAAAAGATAAAGTGCACTGTGAAAATAAAAAGAGTACTGTGCTCCCCTTATTCCATCGAGGACAGTGACTCTGGTTGACAGTGATATGGGGTGTGCAAAGGAAGGGGGGACGGGGCCATGCAGCCAGGGCTTTGAGGTCAGCCTGAAGATGGGGGTCTGCGCAGGTGGGGCGTGGCCCTCGCCCAGGGCTGCTTCACTGATTGCTACCCTGGTCCCTGCAGGTGGCCCGGCTGCTCCAGCCCTCTGTCATCTGGATTGGAGATGCTGAGAAAAATTTCTATAAGAAGATCCCGAAAGAAGAGAGGCAGGTGAGGGGCTGAGGTGGGCAGAGCCCGGGCCAAGAAGCAGGGCCAAGGCCTCAGGCAGGGCCTCACAGGCTGCCCAGGGTCACTGTGGGCTGGGCGAGGGCCTGGTTGTCACATCCCCACCAAGCGTGACTCCCTTCTTGGAAAGATGAACCCAAAGCGCATCAGGAAGGACCTGGGCAAGGCCATGTGGCTGCTGGGGCCCGGGGACCGCGTGCTGCTGATCGGAACCTCGGAGCAGCCGCAGCTGGCAGACATGACAGGACTGTGCTGGCTGTACGAGCGCATCCTCTACGTGCCCCGGCCTGACTACGCCTCCCGTTACGGTGAGCCTGGGCACATGGGCTGGGCTGGAGGAGCCCTGGGGCCCCTGCCAACCCTGCCCTGCTGCCTGCGAACAGTGCTCTCAGCCCTGGGAGGGGATCTGCTCTCCAGAGACACCGAGCTTGGGACCCCCACGCCTGGCAGAGGGCTCCACCCCGCCACCCCGACTGTTCACGCCGGTGCCCCCCCACTGCCGCAGTGCTCTGGAAGCATCTGATAGAGCCCCGGGCCCAGGTAACCTCCAGCCTGGACTTCAGTGCCTTGGCCAGGGTGTCCGACGGCTACACCTCTGGTCACATCGTCCAAACAACTCACGCCGTGCTGAATGATAGGCGCCTCCTGCAGCTGTCCCGGCGGCCTCTGGGGTCCTCAGAGTTCCTGGGGCAGCTGGCGAAGCTGGAGCCAGTGTACTGGGAGAAGGAGCAGGCCCTGAAGGTGAGGCCATAGGACTTGGGGACCCAGGAAAGAAACCTTGGGGGGAAAGGGGACATCCCCCGATGGCTAACTCTGTCCTGGAGGTTTTCGTTTTTGATTCTGGGTCTTACCATGTGGTTCAGGGTGGCCTTGTACTCACTAGGTAGCCCAGGATGGTCTCAAACTCAGAGCAATCTTCCTGGCTCGGCCTCATGAATGCTGGGATTCCAGTGGCACACCCCCATAGCTGGCTGGACTAGAGTCTTTGGTGGGGAACAAGGCGAGCTCCAGCTGGGACAGGACCGGCAGATTCTGTGGACTGGAGGACGCAGGACCCATAAAGACAGGAGAGGGAGGGCAGTCAGATTCGAGGGCTGGCCTGCTGCACTAACCCTCTCCCTGTCAACTCAGGACTGGTACTGCAAGACCCCACTGGGCAAGAAGAACATGAAACTTAGCAAGGACCAGCTAGAGACCGAGGAGGCCAAACTGACCAAGGAGAAGAAAAGGAAGTGACGTGTGGAGCCCATGGTGTCCACGTAGGCAGCAGTGATGTATAAATGCCAGGGTGACAGGGACGCTGTGTCTCATCCATCTGTCCGCCGTGTGCCTTCCAGCCCGCCCTGCCTCTTCATCCACCTCCCGATGCCCTTGCCCAAATCCTGCTGGGGTTATCCGACAGCCCCTGCCTGGCACTTTGCTGTGCCAGCCTCCCACTCCTTTGCCCCTTGAGGTGCTTGAAAGAGAAAAGTTAGGGGAGCTCGGCGTGGTGGCACACGCCTGTAATCCCAGCACTTGGGAGGCTGAGGCAGGAGGATCAGTGCGAGTCTGAGACCAGCCTGGGCTACAAAAGTGAGCTCAAGGCCAGCCTGAATTGCACAGTGAGACCCTGTCTCAAACAGACCAAAAAAAAAAAAAAAAAAAAAAAAAAAAAAAAGAGAGAAAAGTTAGGAAGAAAAGGAGAGGGGAAAGAGGAGTGAGGGAGAAGTAAGGGGTGCAGTGAGAAGAGAGAAACCCTGAGTGTCCCCCCAGCCCTGCTGGTGCGGGCTCCCCACGTGACCCGGGCCTCCATGTCCTCACTTTGCCAGTGTGGGAGAGTTTGGTCCAGTGCTGAGTTCCTCAGGTTCTAGCAGACAGCTTGCGGACCTTCCGCTCTCTTGAGCCGTCTCCACCTCCTCCCCCAGTGATTCTTCTGCCACCTACCTGTACAAAGCCTCTGTGCCCATCCAGTGGGACATGGCTCCCGCCTGGGGCACAGGGAATGTCTGCGGGGCCCCTTTGCTAGAAACAGAGTGGCTTGAGACCGACCAGGTCGGGAACTCTGGGAAGCCCCAGTGTTCTCTAGGAAGAGGAAGATGGGCATGTGGGTGGGCACGGGGGTGGGGGGGAGGGGTGAACAGCGTCCTTCCCCGGGTGGCCCATCCCATTGTGCTCCTCCCAGCCAGCCTTGGGGCAGGGCCAGCAGGGCTATTTATGGGCTATTTATAGCGAGCTTGTGTGTGCTGCCTGTTCCTTCCACTGCCAGGCCAGGGCCCAGAACCCCACCCCACCCACACCCAGAACCCCTGAGTCCTGCTGGTCCAGCGTTCTCACCCAGGAACCGGCTATGCCAAGGGAAAGGGGCTCCCCGGACCTCAGGGGACGCCGTCTGGGGCACTTCCCCTTGGCCCCTTCCCGCCTGGCCTGGGCGACCCCTTCTTGGCCTTCGCCGCTCCCTTGCCCCGACATGGCCCTGCAGAATGCGCTCTACACGGGGGACCTGGAGAGGCTGCAGGACCTGTTCCCCCCGCACAGCACGGCCGACCTGCTGCTGCAGAGCCGGGCTGCGGAGCCGCGATGGAGCAGCCACCAGAGCGGTGAGGGGCTGCCCGCCATGGGGACCCATGTGTGACCCGGGCTGGACTGAGCTCTGCAGGCACAGAACCGCAGGGCTCTGGGAAGTGGCGAAGCCTCTGGTTGCTGCTCCCCACCACAAACACCTTGGCCCTGAAGAGAAGTCACGCGGAGCCCAGAATAGCTCCTGCCGGCCTCGTGGCCAGGCCGGGCTCCAGCTGGGGACGCAGTGACACTCCGGCCTCCATTTCCGCGTTTCCCTCCTCCCGCCTGTTGCTCTTCCTGCGCACTCATGAGCTGGTCCCCAGAACAGTGCTGGGGGCAGGGACAGTCCCGGGGTGACGGACACTCCCTCTGTGCCAGGCTGGTGGAAAGGCCCGGCAGTGGCTCTGAGGAAACCCGGGAGCCCGGCCTGGGACCCATCGCCACCCGCACAGCCTCAGGACCTGCCCTCGCTTTCTGGCAGGCAGTCCTGGCAGGGGATGCAGACTCTGTCTCCTGCATCCTCTCAGACTCCAGTGCCTGCCTGGCTCCCGATTCCGTCTTTGATACCAGCGACCCAGAGCGATGGAGGGATTTCCGATACAACATCCGGGCTCTGAGTACGGGCTGAGGTCCTGGGGCCTGAGCCGGGCTGGGGGCTGTAGCTGCGCCCTGGGCCCCCTTTGCCAGCGCCACTCTTAGGCTCTGAGGCTCGCGCCCCTCTCTCCCTAGGACTCTGGTCCCTGACGTACCAGGAGGAGCTGACCACCCCACTGCACGTGGCGGCCAGCCGTGGCCACACAGAGGTTCTGCGGCTGCTGCTGAGGCGGCGGGCTCGGCCAGACAGTGCCCCCGGGGGCCGCACCGCCCTGCACGAGGCCTGTGCCGCTGGCCACAGCACTTGTGTCCACGTGCTGCTGGTGGCTGGTGCTGACCCCAACCTCCCTGACCAGGATGGGAAACGGCCCCTGCATCTCTGCCAAGGGCCTGGTGCCCTCGCGTGAGTGACCCCTCACCCCCACCCTAGTGCCCCCTGGGGGAGGCAAGGAGGCAGTCTGGTGAGGGTAGGGATAGACTGCAGACTGGCAGGCATGCTGGGCAGGGGTAGAGGGAGTGGGGAGCAATATTCCCCATCTGTCCCCCCCCACTCTTGGTCCCCCAGGAGTACCCAGGGCTGTGGCAGGGCCCTAGCAGCAGGGCCTACCTGGAGGAAATCATCTAGCTCCGTGGAGTGTGGGGATGTGGCTCTGTATTCCTGACCCTGCCTGAGCTTATCCAGTGTCCCAGACACCACCCTATGCACAGGAGCTAGGTCCTGGGCCTGCCTGTAGGGAGCTCGCTGTCCACGGACCCCGATACTGTGGGACAGAGGGGCTACCACGGGCCGTACTATGGGCAGGCAGCTCTGGATTCCATAACGAACCCTTGGCTACACCCCCACATGGCTCAGCGGCACCCTCCTCGGCGTCCACCTAAACAATCGTACTCTGTATTTAAGGAACTTGGAGGAGAAGTCGCCCCTTGCCACGCTTTAGTGAACACAGAATGCAAACAAAGGCAGCCCTGGGCAAAGCTCTGAACAAATGCTACACGCAGCAATCCCGGCTCTTGGGAGGCTGTAAACAGGCGGATCACTACAAGTCCAGTCTAGTAGTGAGACCTTGAACACCCTGTAGACCCTTCCCTAAAATACAAAAGAAAGAAATTCTACCCGCAGCACAGCCCTCCCCCACAGCCCCTATGCCACCCCTGCCCAATTTCACATGCTGCCCCAAAAAGCACCATGCTGTCCATGCTTGGTCCCCTTGGGCAACATAGCCCAATGACCCCATCTTCCTCGTCCTGGCCACGTTTCAGTCCAGACACAATCATTCCTTTCTCTACTAAGCCCCCCAAATGTATGTTAACAGTGCTCATGGGCTGGGTGCTGTGCCACACAGCTGTAATCTCAGATCTCTGGGAGACTGAGACAGAAGGATCACAAGTTCAAGCCCAGCCTGGGCGACTTAGAGAGATCCTGTCTCAAATTCAACAACAACAAAAAAAGGCGAGGCCATAGCTCAGGGCAAATGTCCCGGGTACAGCCCCAAACTCGCCTCCTAAGGTCTTGTTATCACTAACTGGCCCGGTTCCACACGTAGGAGACTGAATCAGGAGGCCACTCATGCTGTGACCCTGGGAGCTTGTCACCAGCCCACATATATCCCCTCACTGCCATATTGGAGCACAAGCGGTCATTCGGGTTTGGGGGTTGGGCATCACCGGCCCCACTTCCTTGTGTCCCCAGCAGGCCACTTCCAATCCCAGCCACGAGCACCCTGCAGCCCCCGGCCCCGTGGTTAGCTGTTTAAACCTCATGAGATGCTCAGGCTATGTTCGTCCCACAGAATGTTGCTGGGATGGCCAGGGACAGGCTGCTCTGCTCAGGCCAGTGGGAAGGTGTAGCCTGGGCCCGTGTTCCTCCACCCCCACCTCGCCCTTCCCAGGTGTGCAGACCTGCTGCTGAGGTTTGGAGCACGAGTAGACGGCCGGTCTGAGGAGGAAGAAGAGACCCCCTTGCACACCGCTGCCCGGCTCGGCCACGTGGAGCTGGTGGACCTGCTGCTGAGACGGGGTGCGTGTCCCGACGCCCGCAATGCTGAAGGCTGGACACCGCTGCTGGCCGCCTGTGACACTCGCTGCCCGTCCCCTGCTGATGGCCAGGCCATCTCAGCCCGCTGTTTCCAGCTGTGTCACCTCCTGCTCTCGGCGGGCGCAGATGCTGACGCTGCCGACCAGGACAGGCAGCGGCCCTTGCACCTCGCCTGTCGCCGAGGCCACACAGCCGTGGTGGAGCTCTTGCTGTCCTGTGGCGTCAGCGCCAATGCCATGGACTATGGGGGACACACGCCCCTGCACTGTGCTCTACAGGGCCCTGCTGCAGCCCTGGCTGAGACCCCGGAGCATGTGGTCCGCGCTCTGCTCAACCATGGCGCCGTCCGAGTGTGGCCAGGGGCCTTGCCCAAGGTACAGGGGCTGCGGGCGGGGAGAGCCGACCACGGGCAGGGGTTGGGGGACCAAGGCCTGTGCTGCGACGCTCCTTGCCGTGCAGAGCGGGCCATGTGGGGACCCAGGTGCATTCCTTCCATCTTCCATTCCCAAGAGTGGCAGAGGCCAGGACTCGGAATAGCAAAGTGTGTGCACGCATATGTGTGCATGGATGTGCATGGACACACACACATGTGCACAGACACACATGGTACCCACAAAAGTGTATGCATGCACTGTACACACAAGTGCACTGTGTGATGCGTGTGGTGACAGTGAGTTGTAAAGGATCTCAATGATGGAGGAGGCAGGACAAGTGTGGGCCGCAGGGACTGCTGCAGGGCGTCCTCAGGGGCAAGTGCTGAAGGACAGGGCGCCCAAGGCGCTCCACGTGCACGAGGGACATGCTGGACCTGGGTGCGGCATCCCAGGGTGGAGCACGCGCCCCCTTTCCCGAGGCTCCTGAGCATCTCTGAAGGAATGGGGTCCTGCTTTCTGGGTTCGTAGCTGGACACATCCCCCAGGCCAGCCGCCATTGCCCTGGTGGCTGTGAAAACACCTTTCCTGTCACTTTTCAATTTATATCTTACTTTACGTTACTTTCCCCAAAGCGCGTGGCACAGAAGCAGGCGCTGGGGACCCTTGGTGGGGGTCCAGTCCCCTGTGGTTCTGGGCCTGGAGAGGGCTGCACAGCATCTCAGAGGAACTGAGCTGGGGGTGAGGACAGCCGTTCTCCAAGGAGATGGAGCTGCTGCTGGAGGGCGGCAGGTCCCGCTGTCCCTGCTGGGGATTCCTCCCACCCCCCTCTTCCCTGGGCCACCCCCACTGTCCTCGCCTCTCCTCTTTGCCCACAAACCCAGAAGCATCTGTCTGGATTCCTAAGCAAGACCAAATAATTAAACAGCCAGAGAGTTCGGCAGATTGGTCTCCCCTTTGGGAAAATACAAGAAAATCAACAATTAACACTAATTAATCTCCTATTAACACCAGATAATTAGGAGACGAGCAATTCCCTGTAATCTGACGATGGCTCTGACAGCTAATGATTTCCCTGCCAGGCGGGGCGGGAGGAGGACTTGGTGCTGCCAGCGGATTTCCTGGGACCCCCCTCCTGTCCTGCCCCTCAGCTTGTCTTTGGGGACAAAGAGACCGGCAAGGCAAAATGCCCACCGCCCTTTCCCTAGTAGGTCCAGGCACGCTGCCCGCGCCCAGGTACCGAGCTAGGTGCTTGCTCTCGCTGGTCCTGTTTCCTGTGAACAGCGCAGCAGTTTGGCAGCTCCATCCTGCTGGTGTGAGCATCGCAGTTGACGCTCGCTGAAGCGCTGGACACAGCCCTGCCTACATCTGGCGCTCAGTTAGCTTGCGTCACTCTACAGGGCTGCGGTGGGTGTGGTGAGCAGCCAGGCACCCCATGCAAGGAAACATTAGGTGCAGGGGGTGGGGGAAGCTGCAGGCTTCTTGGAGGAGGCGGGGTAGTCCCTGAGCCAGGGAGGAGGGCATCCTGGGCATATAGATCTGTCTGTCTTTTCCTCACTCAAAGGAGGAGGTGGAGGTTGGCCTGGGCTAGAAAACCAGGCCAGAGCTGCACTGGTACGAACAGTGTAGGACTGTGGAGAAACACGCGCCTGGGCATGTGAGGCGCTCGGACAAGGCCAAGGCCTGGCCGTGCACCTGCTCCACTGCCACCAGCACACCCATGAGGCAGGGGCTCAGCTGGCGACACTGTAGGCATGGCTGCTTTCAGATGCACATGGGGCCCAAGGCCACGTCTGTCACTTGAGGTCCTGAAAGAGGTGGAAAAATGGGCAGGCATCCCATGGGCACCATGGCACCCACAGGGTCGTGGCTGCCCCCACTGCACTCAGAGACCACCCGAGGTAGGAAGCGCCCTTGACACTGGGCACTCTGGAGTCCGGCAGGAGATCTCTTCCCAGTGAGACGATCTGGCTCCAACTCCACCTGTCCTTGGAACTCTGCTCTGCTGCCATGAGCAACGGGCCTCTGCTGGGCCCACCCTCCTCCCTCCTGAGTCCACCTTGCCACCCTGACCCTCTGCAGTTGTCTCTGGCCTACTAGGCACTGGGCAGATTCTGCTTTTTTTTTTTTTTTTTAGTACAAGGTCTCACTACATAGATCGAACTCAGCCTCCCAAGCACTGGGATTACAGGTGGGCACCGCCATGCCCAGTCTCAATTGCATCTCAGCTCGGGGTGTGGCCAACCCAGCATGCCAGGGATCGAACCCCTGCCACTGCACTCTGCCTAAGCAGGCGCTTCGGTCCACTGAGCTATCTGGGCAGCCCTTTGGATTCCGCTTTATGCAGTGATTTTCCATCTGCTCAGCCACAGGTCCAAGACTCCACTCCAGCTGGCAGAAAAGCCAAGTCAGAGCCCCGTAGAGGGTGATGGGAGAGCAGGATGGTGCAGCAGCCCCGTGCCAGCTTAGAGTGCTGGAAGGAACCTGAGCACCTCGCCTTTCTGGGCCTCAGTTTCTCTCTCTGTCCATTTCTTACAATCGCAGTCCATACCTTGTAGGCATGAAGGCCAAGCATCCAGGTGTACAGAGTGCTAAGAAAAGCATCTGTGGAAGCCCTGCATAGCAAATGGGGGGGCTGGGGTACCCCCAACCAAGGAAGAAAAAGAGTGTTAGTATCGTGTCCATTTCCTGAAGCTGCTACCACTAAGTCCCTTAAAACAATGTCTTAGAAAAATGGGGAGGGGGGGCCAGCAGCGTGAATGCCTCCTGGGAACTCTGATGTCAACGCTGTCCTGTCTCTTCCCAGCTCCTCATGGCTGCCCACAACCCAAGGGGTCACTCCACTGCCTGCCTCTGCTGCCCGTGGCCCTCTGTGTGTGCGTCCGCGCCTGAGTTTCACACAGGGGGCAGGTTAGGCCCCAGTGGCCTCGCTTCAAGTCCCTTCCATCTGCAAGGCCCCTACTTCCACATGAAGTCACATTCTTGAGCACCAGGCTTAGGGCTTGTGCTTATCTCTTGGGTGGCTCCAGGTCCACCCCCACAGCTGCTGGGGAGCGGTGTGGTCACCCTGCGTGGGCCCCAGCGGCCAGGCTGACGGCTCCCCGCCCCCTCCAGGTGCTGGAGCGCTGGCACTCGTCCCCGAGGATCATCGAGGTCCTGATGAACACCTACAGCGTCGTGAGGCTTCCGGAGGAGGCGGCCAGCCTGATACCCCCCGAAACACTGCAGGTCAGACGTGAGCCTAGCGCACGAGGTTCCCACCCCTAGAAGCCCTGTTGGTCCCCCACTGACACGGCCTGGGAGATGCCGCAGAGTGTGTGCTAAGAGGGTCCCGGGCCCCCTGGCCCCCGCCTGGCTGAGCCCTCCCTCTGCCCCCAGAAGCACCAGAGCTTCTACGCCTCGCTCTTCACCCTGGTGAGGCAGCCACGATGCCTGCAGCACCTGAGCCGCTGCGCCCTGCGCACGCACCTGGCGGGCTGCCTGCCCCTGGCCCTGCCGGGCCTGCCCCTGCCGCCTCGCCTGCTCCGCTACCTGCAGCTCGAGTTTGAGGATGTGCTGTACTAGGTAAGGGTGCTGGGCTCTGGGGGTGGGCAGGAGGCAACGGAGGGCTAGGGCCCCGGCCCTGACCCGAAGCAACTGCCCCAGCACCGGTGGACACCCAGAAGCTAGGCCTCTCGTTCCAGATGTGCACAGCTGCGGGGCCCCGAAGTAGGCAGCCCAGCCCGAAGCAGGCGGCCCCATTGGCAGCAGGTCCCTCTCCACGGGGGTGCTCTGATCCCCACCAGAGGGAGGTGGACTCGTCAGTGACCGGGTGACATCTGATGAAGACAGAACTAGTGACATCTTGGGGCTCCCCAGGGGCCCCCTCTAGGCTGCGCAAACCCTGTGTGCACATTAAAATCTCCAGGCTGTGCGGTTCTTTCTCCAGCAAGCCTCACTCTGGTCTGCTCCTTGGCAGCGAGGATCGAGATGGGCACTTGCCAGGTCCCCACATTGGCCCTGGGCACCAGGTCCCCTGCCTTCTCCCTTTGCCAGCCACCAGCTGTGGAGAAGGCCCAGGCCAACCTGCCACACACCTCTTGCCCCCTGAGATAGTGGACAGCCACCAAGTAAACTGTATTGGCAATGACCTGAATAGTAGCTGGTATGGAGAGGACTTGATGGTAAAGGAGGGAGGGGAGCTGGCCAGGAACCACTGAGCAGCCAATCAAGTGTGCCGTAGCCCATGACGTCACGAGTCACTGGACAGTTCCTTGGGGCTCCAGCATGTGCATGTACTGGAACACAAGTTTTCCTTCAAACTTTGAGGGGGCTTGAGAGGGTGGGATCTGCGGGGTGGGGCCTGGTGGGAGGGGTGTGATCTGATGGTCTGGGTGAGAGACAGGTTCCAAAGAAGATCTGAGTTCCAAATCCGGGATAGCGTGGACAACCAGAGCAGAAGCAAGCTGCCAGGACCTGCTGGGGTCATTTGTGAGACCTCGTCTGTCCCCACGGTGGGTGAAGTCCCAGTGCTGGTTTGCTCCATGCACACCTGAGCTCCAGGCCTCACAGGCATGGAGTACCTGGGATCCCTGGTCTCGCCCTCTGCCAAGCAGACAGGAGTAGGTATTGCAGGGGAGACACTGAAGGAGAGGACCAGGTGACAAGGCCTGGGAACGCACTCCTCAAGGAGGTGACCTTTGA
>PVKN010019734.1:0-16251 GCA_004027915.1 Capromys pilorides | reverse complement strand
TTTCATGTTGTTGTTTGAGTGAGGAAACTGGGGCACAGAGATTAAGAAACTTTCCTAAGACACACAACTAGAAAAATGCACTGGAATTAAAACCCAGGAACTTTGTCTTTAAAGTCTGAGCTTTTATTTTTGGTCTTTTTTTTTTTTTTCTTTTTTTTTCTTTAACTGAAAATTGAACTCAGGACCTTGCGTTTGCCAGGCAGGCGCTTGTGCGGCTGAGCTACATCCCTGGCTCAGTGTGGGCTTTTAACACTGAAGGTAAAGAATAACATTTTATACTGAGGTATAAATAAAGTCATTCTAGAAATCTTAATACAAAAACTTTATCTCATTGATTAATACTGACTGATCCTCAAGCCTTGGGGGACTCAGAAATTTCTGTGAAGGGCAATTAACCAAAGAAGAGCCAACCTCAAAAAGGCAATATCCTAAAAGAGGCAGAAACTCAAAGATCGCCTCAGCCTTCAAGGCTCCGCCCTTCCACCCTGCAGGGAAGCTTCCGGAGCAGGCGCAGGCACAGTACCTGGCCGTGCAGGCTGAACTCCAGCAAGACAGCCCATAGATCCACTGCTGTGGTGTGGTGACCCTGCGAGGCTCGCAGCTGCAGCTCCTGCCGGTAGCCTGCGAGGCGCTCTGGGGAGAAGGCCCTCAGCTTGCTCTTGACCAGATGCTCCCTGATGTGGCTGATGGGTCCTTGGAGGTCCTTCTGCGACCACTCCGGGTCGCCATACAGGTGGGCCATCGCCCTAGAGGAGAAAGAGAGTGGGTGGAGGCTGTCCTGCGACTGCCCCATCCCACCTGCATCTTCTCCCTAGACAGGGCTCCTGCAGCCAGGGCTGCACCTGTCTTGAAGCTGCTTCGAGCTTTCTTCTCTCCATCTACAATTACAGTGTGAATGGCATAGGTAAAGTTCGTTTTCTTTTCTTTTTCTGGTGGCAGTGGGGATCGAGCCCAGAATCCTGCTCATGCTAGGCAAGTGCGCTACTCCTGAGCTACGTTTACAGTGCTATGTGGAATTTGTATTTCCTAGTACCCATGATAAAAAAAAAATATAAAGAAATCAGTGAGAGTTAATTTTCATAATTATTGCATTTAATTCAAGACATCAAAAATATCATTTTGATGTGTAGCCACTGTAAGTTATTGGCATAATTTGTATTTTTTCAAGCAGTCTTCAAAAATATGTTTATAACATATCCCAACTTGGATAGGAGCTCCTTGGAGTCAGGAGCTCCTTTGGGTGGAAGCCACTATCAGGGACTCCACTAGATCCCACCCCTCTTCATGGGCCTGTTTTGAAATTCTCGTGGTTCTACTTGCCAGCTGCTGCCAGCTGAGTACCTCACCCAGCTCCCTCTGGACCGGCCACCTTCTGGACCTCAGTAATGTCGGGACAGGGACCTCTTGCCACTGTTCCTGGCAGAAACATAATGCTCACACCCTCGTGTTGTCCCCACATTCAGGCTCCCTCTGGTGTCCATTTGCTGCCCTCTGGGCCCTGGTTATCTCTGGTGTCCCAGCCCCCATGGCCCTTACCATGTAGCACCCGAGATACCACTCAGGTAGGTCACACAGTCCAAGAGGCCTAGCTTCTGCAAGGCTAGTAGATGTCCGTAGAGTGAGGTCATGGCCCGGACACCTCCTCCTTCAGCCATGATGCCCACAACAGGGACCTGGGCCACACAGACATAGACTGCCTTAATAAGGACAGAGACCCCAAGCTGTGTCCTACTCCCTTACTCTAGTGCAAGGGCCTCAAGGTCAGGGTCTGATGGGGTCATCAGGGACATCCCTCAGCCCAGGTCAGAGCCCCAAGGGACCAAGAACCCTGAAGTGTACATACTTGCCCCATGTCTCCCTCCCCACCCCATTCTCTATTGCCTGGGGTGTCTGAAGAGGATGTAGGAATCAGGACCCCCACAGGCCAATCTGGGTTATCTGGACCTGCATTCTTCATGTTCCCTCAGACCTCGTCCTCTTGTAGGTCTCTGTCCAACTTCAGGGCCTGCTTCAGGGCCTTGGCCACCACCTGCTTCCTCCTACTCAGAAAGGCCTGTTCCTCTGCACAGAGATCAAAGCCCAGGCGCACAGCCAACTCCTTAGGGCTGGAACAGAAGAGGACCCAAGGGTGAGAGGGCACTTGCATGGCTCAATGACCAAACCTGCAGTGAGCTGCCAGTTTACTTCCCTGATCCAATCCCAAGAACCACCTGTGTGGTTCCCCTTCTATGAGCATCCCTCACTGTCCCCACAGATATGCATGTCCCTTACCAGCTATCTGCTTTGAGCTTCAGTCTCACTCCTGAGTCCTAAAATCAAAGCAAGAAACCACACTCAGAATATCCTAGTCCTGGGGAACGTGGGTATCCCCCGGGGCCTTGAACAAGTCTGTCTTTATTTCCACAGAGCTTCTTTGCAGTTGAGGCCACTTACATCTGCAGCAGGAACACTAATGGTCACCTCTTTCCCGCTAGCCAAGGACCGCAGGGGCACAGTGAGGTGCCCAACTGAGTTGGCTGAGTGCTGTCCGTTGCTTCTGGTGCTCTGGAAGAAAACATTCATGCAGGAATTCAACAGGCTTATTGAGCTTCTAGGCAGCCACAGTCCCATCCCTCCTTGCAAATGAGAAATTAATAACAATTAGATGCCAACAATTACAAAATAATGGCCAGTACTTCTTTAGTGCAAAGGTGCATCTGATCACATCACATGTCTATAGACATGGAATGTAGTTTTGGGGAAGACACCAGCCATGCAGCAGGATAGAATAATGAAGGCAGAGGAAGGAAGAGCAGCTGGCACAGTATATAGCAAGAGGACACAAGAGCAGCCAGAGCATGAACAAGGGGATGTGACACATGAGACTGCAGAGGTGATGAGGGGCAGGCTATGCAGCAGGGTCAAGAGCATCACTGGAGGAGCCACCAGTGTGTTAAAACTAAGACCCACATGGTGTAGCAGTCCCCACTGATCCTCTCTGTCTTCTGGGCTGTGGTGGTTAAGTGAGGGAACCTGAGGAGGCCACAAGACACCTGGCCTTGGCAGGAGGAAGTGGAGAGGGTTCTGCCGCTGCTAGAGCTGGCTAAATGGGGTGAGGAGGACTGGGGAGCAGAGACTCACCCTCAGGCACACATGCAGCTCCATGTCTTGGGCTGCCAGGTAGTGGAAGCGGAAGGAAGAGGCTGTGCTCAGGGCAGATGTCTGCTTGTCTTCATAGGACCCCTTCAGGACCAGCTCCAGCTCCAGTTTGTCCTGATCTAGGGAAATAGCAGGCAGGTTGGCAGGAGCTGCAGCTCTGACCTGGGAAACCAGCAGTAAAGCTGGAGAGAGGCCAGATAGGCTGGACCATAACAAGCAGGATTCTGCAAAGAGCCCCTTTGGGACTCCCACTTTCCAGGTCAGGGGACCCTCCTGCCATTCTTACCTGCTACCTCACAGGTGCTCCCTGCTTGGTCCAGATAGACATCCAGGCATGACAGCTCTCGGGCCTGGAGTAGAACATGGTGTTAACTATGCAGGGTCAGCTAGGACTACCTCAGCCTCAACTCTCAGAACCCCTCTGCCCCAAATCCACTACACACAGAACTGGGGTCCAGAATACAACTGTGTGTAGAACCCTTCACCCCACCTCTGATCTGCAGCTGCCCAGACTGGCAGCTGGGTCCCTCAGGAGGCCCCTTGTCCACCGCCAACCCAGTCATCCTGGCTTTACTCACCTGCCAGAAGCTCTGAGAGCCCCCAGCTCGCAAGCACAGCTCCTTCTCTACAGTGACTGTGGGGCAACTCCAGTGATAGTGACTCCCAGTGTATGCCAACCACAGGCCCTCACGGTGACAGAACAAGGTGCTGGAGTCACCCTGGACATGGCAGGAACTGGGACACCTCGCTATCCTTTCCCCAAGATCCCTGGCCTCTGCATCCTCTATGTGGCTATCTAGTTCATGAAACTCAATTTACCAGCCCACAGCAGGGCTCTGTTTCTTCAGGAAGGGGCAGTCACTGTAGGGGTGTGTGTGTCTGTGTCTGTGTCTGTGTGTCTGTGTCTGTGTCTGTGTCTGTGGACTGAGCCCAGGACCCTTGCACTGAGCTATATAATTATTCTTTTAAAAAAACTGAGACACACTCTTGCTAAGTACTTAAGTTATCCAGGATAGGCTAGAACTTACAGTTCTCCTGCCTCAGCCTCCCAGAGTGCTGGGCTTATGAGTACTACCATCCTCACCTAACTTCATTTTCATGTGTATTCTTTTTTTTTTTTTTTTTTTAACTTTTTTTGAATCTTTTATTTCTTTATTTATTTGGTACAGGGTCTTACTATGTGGCTCAGACTCAGTGATCCTCCTCCCCAGTGCTGAGATTACAGGTGTAGGTCACTATGCCCAGGTTCAGTGGTTTCATGTGTATTCTTTTTTTTTTTTTTTGTATTTTAGGGAAGGATCTACAGGGTGTTCAGGGTCTCACTACTAGATCAGATTCATAGTGGTCCACCTGTTTACAGCCTCCCAAGAGCTGGGATTACAGGGGTGTGCTAGCAAGTCCAGTCTCAATTGTTGTCTCAGTGCACCTGGGGGCGGGGCCGGCACAGCAGGCACTGGCAGGCCAGGGATTGAACCCTAGCCCCTGTGCCTGCTTGCAGGCAATTTAATCTACTGAGCTATTTGGCCGGCCCTTAGCATTCTTTTGAAAAGTAAACTATCCCATCAAGCTAGTGCTCGCCCAGCCAGGAAAGCAAGCACTTCCTTTTATGTGTGTTGCAGACACCTCTTCAGCTGACCTGGGGCACCCAGCTCCCACTGCAGGGTTTGCTGGTCCACACCAAGAAGAGCATTTCTTATGTGACGTGGGTCACCTTCCATCCACTGCAGCTTGCTGCTTGGAAGTGTGACCAGGATGCTCTTGCATCCTAAGGAAGAACTGATTGACCTAATTCTATCCCCAGCCTCACTGGAAACTCCCTCAGCATTGACAACCCAAAGGTGAGTCTGGCCTGCCATGACGTCACAACCCCAGGGAAGAACTCCAAGTTCCTCATACATGACCAAGCCCCTTCAGGAAGCACCTGATGTTCCCAACCATTGCTCAGCCATCCAGCTTCAGACATCCTCTCAACAGAGCCCTCTCTCCTTGTGTCCATTAACTCCAGCACCAGACCCCCAAAGTCCTGCTCTGGCTGGGATACTGTGGATGATCTCACCACAAAGCCTTTTCCTAGCTTGTCCCCTCTCACCCATCTCAGTGGCCCCACCCCCATCTTGCTATGGGTTCTATCCCTAAGGACAGGAAAGGTGGTTACCACAAGGACATTGTTGGTGATCACATTTTCTGGAGGATCCGACCTACAAAAATAAGACCACTAGTTTGGTTTGGGAGAGGCAGGCTCATCCTGCACTGACTTGTCCCTCATAGATGAGGATCCTGCCCACCTGAAACCTCCCTGGGTGATACCAAGGGCTCTAAGGCTCAGGGCAGAGGGGAGCCTCTGCAGAATGAAAGGAGGAGGAGTCAGCAGGACAGGGAAGGCCTTTCTCCTTCAGCTCTCCCAAAGGAGCCCCAGACCTCTCTGGCAGGGATCAGTGAGGGACAGGTACTCTCAGATGGGCAGAACAACCCAGTTCTAGGTCAGGAACATTTTTCTGAACAAAGCCTGCCTGAGTCGTGTCCTGGGCTGGGTGACATTACTCATGTATAAGTGTGAATAAATGTGACATTACTCACGTTTCTTCCACTAAAAACTCCACATCCAGCTCTTCCTGTCCCTAAGATCAAAGAGGATGAGCAAGTCATCAACATTTACAATTGACACATGTTAGTGCTTAGATAAAAAATGTCAAATCCCCACCCCACCACTGTAGAGTCTACACGTTCGGATATGGGGCTGTGGAAGGTGATTGGATCATGGAGGCTCTAACCTCATCAATGATTAATCCATTGATGACTTTGTAACTAAATGAGCTGTGAGGAGCTGAGGCCTGGCCGGGGGAAGTAGGTCCCTGGAAATGTGACCTAGATGAGCATATCCAATCCTGGCCCCTTCTTTTCTAACTTCCTGGCTCTCTTTCTTTCCTGGCTGCCATGAAGTGAGTGCTTTCCTCTGCCCTGATTTCTACCATGATGTTTCTGCCTTGGATCCAACTAACCATGGACTAAACCTCTGAGACTGTGAGCCAAAACAGGCCTGACTTCACTTAGGCTATGTGTGTCAGGTATTTTGTCTCAGCAGTGAAAAGCTGATGAAAAAAACTGTACTGTCCTTTTTAGTTGCCTTACCACTCAGCTTATCTCAAGGGAGCCATGCTGTTACAATTATTTCCCATTCACCAATGAGAAAATGGAGGAGAGGTCGAGAAGGACGACCTACCCATGTTATTGAAGCTAGCAAATCTGTAGAGAGCAGCTCTATCTCTTTCTGGTTCCCCAAGCCCTGGACCATGCTGAAGGAGTAAAGGAGTAGATGAAGTGCTGAATGAAAGATTGATTTCATTCACTGAAGGGTTCCAGTCCCCATCTGCTCTTGAAGAAGACTCAAGCCCCATCACTGCCCTCCCACACTCTTGCCTACACTGGGAGGATCTCAAGACCATCACAGTGCAGGCCTGGGGCCCATGAGCAAAAGTAAGAGCTCATACCTCCTGAGAAGCTGTTGTGTCCTAAGGGATGCTAAGTTCTCCATGCTCTCCACTTCCCAGACCTTCCTTCCTTCCTCATGGCTAAAGCTCTTGCACAGTGTGATATAGTCTAGAACTGCATGGGGAGCAGGCCGCTTTCCTACTAAAGTGCAAATCTCTTTGGGAAGGATCACAGCTTTCTGATGCTTCCTCAACCTAGCAGCATCCCAGAAGTTGGAGCAACTGAGTCCTTCCTCAACCTACAGCTGAATGAAGTGGGCCCATGGGGACTTGCCTACCTACCTGGGGAGCCAGGGAGAAGGTTTTCTGGAGCAGTTTGCCAGGGAGGACTTCTGAGATGTCATAGGAAACTTTGTAGCAGATTTCATCCTTTGTAATTAAATTTTCATCATAGATGCTTAGCTCCAGAACATTCTAGGAAATAGGACCACCAATTTGACATATCACCTTTTCATTTTGACGACAACTCATGAACAACAGTGAAACTTAAAAGTATGAAAAAAGAATTCAACAGCCCAGTATGGTGATGCATGTCTATAATTCCAGCATTTGGGAGGCTGAAGCAGGAAGATTGTTATGAATTCAAGTCCAGCCTGAACTACAAAAATGAGATCATGTTTCAAAAAAAGAGAAAGTCTAACAAAGCCCCTAACTTCCTCCCCTTGACTTTTTTTTTTTGAGACAATGTCTCCCTGTGTCGTTCATGCTGCCTAAACTCACCATGTAGCCTAGACCTTTCTCAAACTCACAGCAGTCCTCTTACTTCAGCCTCCCAAGTGCTGGGGTTACAGGTGTGTGCCACTACACCTGGCTCTTGATTTTTTTTTACTTATTGTCAAAAATAAAGTTCTAGGCTGGGGAAATAGCATGGCAGTCGAAGAACCTGACTGACAGCAAGGAAGGACCTGGGTTCAAGCCACAAAACCACATACTGTGCCAGCCCTGAGCCAAGATAGCCACTGAATGTAGGTGTGGTGGCACACTCCTGTAATCCCAGCACTGGGAAGGAAGGCTGAGACAGGAGGATCACTGCAAATCTGATCTGTGTAGCAAGATCCTGTACAAAAGAAGGAAAGAAGGAAGGAAGGAAGGAAGGAAGGAAGGAAGGAAAGAAAGAAAGAAAGAAAGAAAGAAAGAAAGAAAGAAAGAAAGAAAGATTAATAAAAATAAAAATAATAGGGGCTGGCCAGATAGCTCAGTGGATTAAAACTCCTGCTTAGGCAGATGGAGGGACTGGGGTTTGATCCCCATCATGCCACGCCAGGGGCACACTGAAATGGCAATTGTGGTGGTATGCACCTGTAATCCCAACACGTGGGAGGCTGAAAACAGGAAGCTCATTATGAGTCTGATCTGTGTAGTGAGACCTTGTACTTCAATAATAATAAAAAAAATAATAATAATAATGATAATAATAATAAAGTTCTGGGGCCAAGGAGCTAGCACAGCAGCACAAGCACCTTCCTGGCAAGTGCAAGTGCAAGTCCTGAGTTTGATTCCTGGTACTGTGAAAGAAAGAAAGAAAGAAAGAAAGAAAGAAAGAAAGAAAGAAAGAAAGAAAGAAATTCTATCAAAAAAACCTGCCTAGTTCTACTGGTTTCCTCATGTATACCCCTAAGCAAGCATGGAGCACTGTGGTGGCAGCCTGCTGGGATGTTCGTGCCCTCTTCAACCACACAGCAGTGCCCTTAGAAGGGGTCACAGATTGCTGTCTTTATATCACAGATGGGTTTAGGAAAGAGCAGCAGCTTCTGAGGATTACACGTTCTCTTACGCGTGGCATGCACAGGCCAGGACAAACAACTCAGCCTGAGCACTGACAGCCCTGGAAGGAAGGGCTCCCTCCCAAGACCCCAGGGGGTGAGCATGGGCTATCTGTAAGCAGCCAGCGGTGCCCCAGTCTTTACCTTGACTTGACTCTGGATGAGGAAATGGAAGGTTTCATTCCACACAGGATGACTGGAGTTGGAGACTGTTTTGGTCCTGAACTTTGTTCCAGGAGCAGTTGGCAGCTGCAGAGTCACATATGGATCTGTCTCACTCACTGCCAAAGTCAAAGGTCTGTCAGGAGTGAGTGAGCCACCAGCCTCACCTGAATTCTGCCATGAACAGTCCAGCCCAGCCCCAAGACCCTTCCAGGGCCTCTCCCCTGGAATCCCATCCTTTTGCATCCTCTGGAGCCCAGCTACTTACACACATCAGCCCGATGCAGCCTCCGCGCCTCCAGGACCCGCACAGTAAGCCGCCAGCAGGCAGAAGCCTCCTCCTGGACAGAAAAGCACACTGCTGAGTTCCGTCACCCACATCTGGAGCTGCTATGCAGCTCATGCCCACGAGTGTGGGTGCACTCTATCATCCCCAGGCTGCCAGGCCTGCTGGGACATCCCCTGGGGACCAAATAATCTTTGTCTACCACCGTCCTTAGGGTCATAGTTCAGATTGCAGCAGACAGGGAATAGCAGATCAAGTGGGGCAGAGTTTGTGGGATGCCCTTCCTTTCAGGTGAGACAGAAGCGAAGGAACAAATGCTCCACAAGAGGTACATTTTCTTTCTCTTCTGCAGCTGTTCCGGACACCTCACAGACATCTCTGCTACCTTGAGCACCCCAGGACTGCCCCAGGAGACATCTGCTGTGGCTGCAGCAAGCTTCAGACACAGACCCATCCTAGATGACTCTGCCCTGTGGCCTCTCTGGATGACTCCGTTCCTCTCCTCCCTCCTCTGCTCCCTCCTGGTTAGGTCCAGGAGGCAGAAACCCCTCCCCTACCCATGGGTAAATAACTCTGACAATGTGTGTGCAAGCCTGTCCTTTTTTTTTTTTTTTTTTTTTGCATAAGCAACCTCACTATACTCTTCAAAAAAATTTTTTTTTCAGTATCAGGGATAGAACTCAGAACTTTGTGCTTGCTAGGCAGGTGCTTATGCTGCTAAGCTATATCTCCAGCCCTTCTATATCCTCTTTTTCTTTTTCTTAAAATGCGTTTTTATTTGATAGATTTAAAACCATGGGAAATTCTATAAGATGAACCCCTCTTTTCAAAATACTGTGATGGAAAGCATAATCTCTATAAAAATTATGTATTTTAGGTGGTAGGAAAAACACAAACTCCAAGTGGGAAGGGTTTTTTTTGTTTCAGTGATTTTCCTAAACTATTTTTCTGCATGGCATTTCTTCTACCATACCCTTAAAAGATCAGTCCATGCCCCACTCCCCTTATTCTGCAGCATGAGTCCAAATAAAGCCTCTCTTCATTTGGCATTTTTGGTTTTGCCTGGTCATGACTTTCCTCTTGATCACAGCATGCTGAACTGCTACAATAAGAGCTGGTGACACTGAGAGCTGTTGGTGCCCAAAGCAGGCAGCAGCCAGGGCTGGCAACACAGGGTGTAGAACAGCAGAGAAAAACAATGAAGAATGCTGGGAGCCACCATCTGGAGTGGCCAGAAGAGTTCCCGATGCCCGCCAGGTGTGCTTGTTCCAAGTAGCAAGGAGCACTGCTTGCTGTGCAGACTAATAGCTGCTGGTATTCAAAGCTCAAGACTGTTAATCTTACGAGAGGGGCACTTAGTCAATTTGTGATTTCTATGCAAATTAAGCAAGAACCCTCAGCCACTCAATAACATCTTGGAAATCCATAAGGGGACTTCCCCAAAGAAGAGGCCACATAACAGTGAGGACTATCAGCAGTAGAGATGTAGCTCAAGAAGTAGCACTTATCTGATTCTCATCTTACTAAACATCCACAGCAGCCATGATCCAGGGGCAGGATTGAAGTGTAGAGGACAAAGCAAGAAACAGAGGGCCCAGAAGTGGTCACCTCATTGCTCAGGTTAGGGTTGTCCACACCCAGAGCTCCCAGGTAGGGCAACCCTTTGGTGAAGTAGATGATCTTCCTCCTAGCAAAGCACCCTCAGCTCCCTGGAAAGGAAATGAGCCCATGTCTCAAGGGAAGCTGAGCCCTGGAGAACCAAATGATTCATGATATCCACAGGTACCGAAGTGGAGCTTGACCCACGTGCACTTTTTTGGACATGAATCAGGCAAATCCAAGAGCATCAGGCTGGCCTAATATCGGTGGGTGTCATGGATATGGGTGTCAATAACCCACTTCATGATTTATTGAGATGCTCATGAAGCCACTTGGAGACTGAGGCAGGCCTGAGTAATGAGGAAGAAGAAACTGCATGGCCAGAGCTCAGGGGGGGCAGAGAAAATGGGCCGTGGGTGGGTGGGTGGCAGGAGGAAAAGTAGAGGAAAGTGGGACTTTGCTAGGTCTTGCTGGGGGTTAGGGGATTATGCTCAAGCCCCAAACTCCATAGCCAGGCTGTCTGGATTGAAGCCCTGATCTTGCTTCCTACTTGCCAATTGACCCTGAGCAAGTTACTAACTTCTCCATGTTCTCATCTGTAGTGGTCTCACAAAGTGTTCTCAGGCTCAATTTTAACATCTGTAGAAAGCTTAGGAGAATGCTTAGCCAAAGGGTGAACAGTGTCCGGGTAACTGTTCTCATAGTCATGAAGTGCTCAGTGTGTTTCTAGCTGCTGTCCTGAGTGTACCACGTACGTTTGCTTTTGTATCCTCCCACAATTTCGTAAAATAGTACTTGCCTTTCCCCTTATTTCACTGGTGAGAGAAATGGGACTCAGAAAGGATAACTTGCTCAAAATCACAGACTGAGTAGGTGACAAAATTAGGGTTCAAATTTGAAGAGCAGAGCTCATAAGTCCTGTGCTATTTGCTTCTCTGGGTCTTTCCTTCTTTGTAAAAACATGTATTTCTCACATTGCCCTCTGGGAAATTAGATGCTAGAATCTTCTGGACTCATTTTTGACTAATATGATAACAAGCTAACATATTAACCAACACAATTACTTTCTGAGAACTCTGGAGACTTTCCCCTATCAAAAGACTCTCTGGAACACTAGGTGTTTCTAGCGGGGTGCTCTAGCTTTGCCACCTGAAGATTCTGGGATTGCCTCTAGTGTCCTTCTCCTCCTGTGCTGGGTCCCAGGCCTATGTTTGCCAGGGAAGTTTTGTGAACATCTTAGTGCTGTTCCCTGGCCATGGAAGAACTGAGGCCCCAGATCTGGAACCAGAGTATCTGTGACTATGATCCTGGGCCTTTGGCAGGAGGAGAGAAGGAGCAGCCCCATCCTATCCTTTGCTGGCCCCCACTAATGTGGTGGTTATATGTGTGAGGCTACAGAGGGGAAGCCAGAGGCTATGTGCAGAGCCTTGAGCCCTGCACTTTCTCATGTAGGCTGAGCTGGTGCCCATGGACTGCACAGAGGTGCATCACAGAACTGGTTCTAGATGACCAGCCTGCACTGCAAGCCAAGCTCCTGCCACTATGTGAGCTCCAGGCCCCTGTTCCAACAGAAGAGAGACCAGACTTGAAGACCGGCGCTTGAAGACCTGATCTTAGGAACCCAGTCCTAGGAACACCAGCCAGAAGCGAGGTGCTTTCCAGGTGTGAGGCACTTATACTTCCAGATCCTACATCACAAGTCCCAAATCAGACTTTTGTTTCACCACTGAGGCTGGACCCAGAGCAGATAGTGGCAGGAAGGGAAAGGTGCTTAGGCTTTGCCAAGGAAATGAACTTTGAAGGGAGGTATTCTAGAAATCCCCAAAGCTGGCCATTCTAGGATGAGGGACTCCTGATGAGAAAGGTGGCGATGGAGCCAAGGCTGGCAGTCTCAATTTTCCCCAGCACTGCACCAGGATATTTCCTTTCATGGGTGAGGGTCCTCCAAACTTCAGGTTGGGGCAATAGTCACGGTCCTTTGATGGGGAGTGCCCTGTTTCCTTAGGGTACAGTCTATTCTAGCCATGTATTTTCCAGGAGCTCCAGTCTGAGTTATTTATCCGAATGCTTTTCAGGCCTGGATCTTAAGACCAAAACAAGAAAAATCCTCTGAAGGGATATGAGTGAGGCAGAGGACCTTGGGTAATGACCTTGTTATACCTGCTCATGGCCACTATCTGGAGCATCAGGGGACATCTGAGGAGCCAGTCATGCTGGCCAACGCCCCTGGTGGAAGACGAACAGTCTGGGCTGAGAGGAAACATATAGCAGGTGGGTGAACAGTCTCTTAATTCTTGGCCCCAATAAATAATTATCAGTGGAGAGGACTTGGGCTTCCTGGGCACACAGGGTGATCCTTGGGCTCAGGCCAGGTCCAGAAAGTCCACTGCCTGTGGTGGTCAGCACTGTGCCTGGTGGATCTCCACTAAGAGATATGCCTTTGGAGAAAGGAAAGGGCCTCTAGGGTCCACTACCTGGTCTCCTATGGTGAAGAAGGGAAGCTCTGCCAGTCAGGCTCTGAGCTGCAGGCCCCTGCTTTGAAGGATGTTGCTCATTGCCCCTCCACCCCCACCCCAAGCACAGACCCACCCCATGCAGAGATGAGAACCACGCTGATTTAATCTGTATGAAGCCTCTCAGAATCATTCTGTCCCCTGGATTCAGGAGATACTATTACCTTGTGTGGATGGCTGGGTGGTCCCTCAGGTGATAAGCTTTCTATGCCCATCCTCGTCAAGATGTCAGCTTCCTAGCCAGGTGACAGTGAGTGTCCTGACCAACTGCAAATCTGCCAGCTTCAGAGGCACCATGATCCTATAAACAGCTTAGAACTCCACCCCTAGCTCTCTTTTCCTCTTCCTCAAAAGGCTGGATCAACCAGCATCTCCAGAAACTTCTGCCAGGGCTGGTGGAGCACACTTCTAGGCTTGTACAGTCAGGACAGATACAGATATGGCAGGAAGATAGGTCCCAGGAGCAGCATCAGGAACCTGGTTCCCCTAGGGCTGAAGACAGAGAATGGAGGGCCAGGCAGAGCTGAGAGCCCTGTAGCCCGGCCCCACCTGTGCCAGGTCAACCTCTAAGGGAGAAGCACCTGGTCCAGCAGGAGTCCTGGCCCATTGACAGCTCACTGAAGCCAGGAGTCCAAATGCCAGTAGTGAGAGCAGTATCCTGCTCATGGGCTGCAAAGGAGTCCGGAAACCCCTGATCATAGGATCCTCGCCCTCCACTCCACCTCATGACCGCCAGTTCAGCACATGTAGGAATCTGAGGGACTTCTACTAGAGATGAATGGCAAACTTGGTAATAAAGAAAGACAAAAGCAACCAATCCCAAATCCCTCAGATTATCAACATTAAAAGAGAAAACCATGTAAAGCTACCAAATACTTTATGCACATAGCCCTAAGTGCTTTCCCATAATCACATAAACATGTGATGACTCAGAACTGAACAATGATGATTTGTTTCCTGAAACAAATGAAACTAGTTAATATAAAATTACTGAAATGAGTCTGAAATATGTTGTTACAGAATCAGCCAAAACAGAACATTGAGACTGGTATATGAACAAATGAAGACTGAATGAGTGGGAAATACTTCTAATTTGCATGCACCAGAAGTAAGTGTAAAATATAAAAAGTTACAAAGAATAATGTCCTCCAGAGCCAGTCTTAGGTGACACAATGTGGAAAGTCTTTAAAAGCCATACTAGCCAGACATATGCCGCCAGTACTCTGGAGGCTGAGGCAGGAGATCAGAGTTTAGGGACAGCCTGGGCTACATAAGAAGTTCAAGGCCAGGCTGAACTACATAGTAAGACTGTCGAAAGAAAAGAAAAGAAAAGAAAAGAAAAGAAAAGAAAAGAAAAGAAAAGAAAAGAAAAGAAAGAAGCTACCTTGTTCATTACACTTAACAGCTCAGACTTGCTCTGTTGTGAGTTCTCACAGAGATGGTGGATGCTGAGGATAGGGAGTGGGCTCAGAAGTGTCAAGGTCAGGACAAGGAGACAGGTAGGTGGGGGAGATCTGGAGGAGTTTTCCCAGGCCAGTCAGCTCCTTGCAGGGGCATGCCTGTACGGTCCATCGGAGCCAACCTGACACACGCTGACAACCTGGTTTTCTCCTTTGCTGCCTTCTTTCCTTCATCTTTTTTTTTTTTTTCTCAAAAAAAAAAAGCACTGGACTCCTGGCATTTGGACTCCTGGCTTCAGTGAGCTGTCAATGGGCCAGGACTCCTGCTGGACCAGGTGCTTCTCCCTTAGAGGTTGACCTGGCACAGGTGGGGCCGGGCTACAGGGCTCTCAGCTCTACATTCATAGTAAATGAACCTCTGGTTTTCCATTCAGCATTCACAGTTCCTTGAGTTCCCCAAATTTCCTTTGGCAATCTGCCCCTCTCCATGCTGTGATCCCGTGGTTGAGGTGGTGTTGTATTTACCTCCAGCCTTGAGAATGCATCAGGGGTCTCCAGGCTGACTCAGCAGCTTGTGGGGCCACCTGATCATGGTGTGTGGTTCACTAGAATTATTAGCCATACGAGTGCAATTGAAGTAAATCCTGACTCATGAAGTTCTGGAGGAGACATGTTGTTTTTCTGGTTGGACCAGAATCTGGGAGGAGATGAATTTAGAGCTGCTGAACGTAACCAGTCACCACAAGAAGAACTACCAGAAACTGACGAGAAACTGGAGGCAATGATAATAGTGAACACTTCTGCCTGGCTGAGGTGGGGTCATTGTGGAGCTGAGGATGCTGCTGCGGGGCCATTCTCTTGTGCATCGCTCTTGGGGCTGGAGAGGAGCTCTCACAGGAGGTTCTTATGGTCATGGCTTTACTAAAATTTGAAAAAGTAAACCATTTTACCCACAGCTGATTAAGACTGCTGTCTTCTCATTCCTTCATCTCTCTTAGCAGTAGATGTTTTTAGATAGGGAAAGGGAGAGCTGAGAAGATAGCTCAGGGACATAAGCACCTGGTTACCAAGCACAAAGTCCTGAGTTTGATTCACAGTACCAAGAAAAGAAAAGAAAAAGATAGGTAAGGATAGGGGAGCGGATGTTTTTAAGATCTGGTTAAGGAGAAGTGGAGTTCCTTTCAGTGTCAGACGAGTACAATTGGAGTAAATCCTGATACTTTTAGTGTCAGCTGAGTGAGATATGTTTATATGGTCTGGGGTCAGTATTCACGGATAGCGAAGTCATTGCTAGACCTGAGGTCTAGGAATAGTTTTCAGAAGTACCCCTGCCACCCACTGTGCCAACTCAATGGCATTGTCACATGAAAGGACAATTTCATTGTGGTGCGGGTGTGACTTTTGGTACCAGAATTGAGTAGGAAAGAAAAATTCTGAAATGTAGAGTCAGAAATCAGTCTGTGGAAAATCCATGCAATCAGACATTTAAATTGAGATTGAAAGCTTTATTTTTCATTGACACATGATCAAAACAAAATTTCTTTAGGGCCGGCGAGATGGTTCAGTGGTCTAAAGCGCCTGCTTAGGAGGGCTCAAGCAACTGCGGGGACTGCAGTTTGATCCCCGGCACCACATGCTGCGCCAGCGCCACCACCAGGGCAGGCTGAGCCAGCCACAAAATGAATAAATAAAGAAACAAACAAACACAACAAGCAAACAAATAAATAAATAAATAAAATTTAAAAATAAAAATAAAAATTGTTTATAGATTGTACATTATAAATAATTTACGAACTTAAATGAACAGTAAAAACTGTGTAAAATAGAAATGAAGAGGAAAGCATTTACAGATCAGTCATATAATAGTTTACTCAGTGCCAAAATCAAGAAACTTATATTACT
>PVKN010019733.1:0-16118 GCA_004027915.1 Capromys pilorides | reverse complement strand
GGTTCCTAAGTTTCTCTTTCCCTTCACCTTCTCCTTTTTCTTTTGGATGCTATTGTGAGAGATGCGGTTTTCTTAATTTCTCTCTCTGTGAATTTGTTGTTTGTGTACAGGAAGTTTACCGATTGAGTGTTTGCTTGTATCTAGCCACCTCTCTGAATTTGGTTATTAATTCTAAGGGTATTTTGGTGGAGCTTTGGGGGTCTTCTGTGTAGAATACCATGTCATCTTCATATAATTTAACTCCTTCCTTTCCTATGGTTATTCTCTCTCTCTCTCTCTCTCTCTCTCTCTCTCTCTCTCTCTCGTGTTTAGTACAGGATCTACAGGGTTTCACTATGCAGATTGGACTCATAGTGATCCTCCTGTTTTCAGCTTCCCAAGCTCTGGGATTATAGGCAAGTGCCATCATGCCCAGTCTCAGTTGCCTTCTCAGCGCACCCTGTGTGGAGGGGTGGCAAGGCATGCTGGGCATTGAACTCTGGTTCCTGTGTCTGCCTAAGCAGGCACTTTAATCCATCGAGCTATCTGGCTGGCCCTATTTCACTTTCTTGTCTAATTCCCTTTCTTGTTTCCAGAACCATGTTGAAGAGGAGTGGTGACAAAGCTGTCCTTATCTTGAGGAATGCCCATCATTTCCTGTGCTTGTTTATTTTTTTATTAATTGATAATTTTAAATATCTACAGTGGCCATGAAATAGGAAATGGGTTATAAGAAGTTGACAAACAGATTTCCCCAGATGTTTAAACACTGAAGTGTGGTCACCGAAACCTGAGCATCCGTCACACACAGATCTCTGATGCATCACTCTGCTCTGTGCTTCAAGCACCCGGCAATGGAGACAAGACAGGACGCCACGCTTAGACAGTGATTCTAGGCTGAGCCCTGCTTACACTAAAGCAGCTGCGAGGGGTCAAGACCGGACTCCCACCCCTATCCTCATCATTTTAGTCCTCTTTCTTTTTTGAGACGGGGTCTCTCCATTTAGTTCAGGCTGGCTTTGAACTCACTATGTAGTCCAGGTGAACCTCAAACTCTTGGAGACCCTGCTGCCTCAGCCTCCTGAGTGTTGGGATTATAGGCATGTGCCACCGCTATCATTTTGATCTTATTCTAGCCTGCGTTTCTCCCCAAGATGGGGATTTCGTGGTGGAGAAAGTGCCTCCCTGGCTGTGGGTGGCAGGGGAAGGGACGCCCAGGAGTCACTCAGACGACAGTTTCCTACTTCCATGGTGTTTCTGTAGTCCTCATCTTTGGCCCCAGGGATACGTGCTCTTCATCTTTCTCACTTTGTAGCCTCCATGATTATCCCACTCCGTGAGAGTCCTAGGCAAGGGAGACTGAGCTGGTTTAAGAAAAACAAATCACCCTGAAACCACACTTTCCCTTTCTTCTGGTGCTGGGGATGCAACCCATGGCCCATGCGATATATTTCTGTTTTGAGACTGGGTCTCTCTTCACTGCCTTGAATTTAAGATCCTCCTACCTCAGTTTTCTGAGTAGCTGGGATGACAGATGGCACCACTGTGCTTGGATACCTTGCTGCTATTTTTAACAGCTGCTAACACTGGGATGGAAGCCCCATCATTTATTTAACTGCTGGGAATATAAATTACAGTCAAGCTGTTTCCTATCAATTTGATGTGTTTGGATAACATTTGCCCATACATCCCAACTTGTTTTTTTCCCCCCTAGTTTCTTGCATTAAATGTAGAGGCCCTCTTAGGTCAAAGGTTATAGTGACATTTCAACCCTGGAGCATGAAATGCAGCATGGCCTTATGGAAGGGCTCGTTGTCCTTTGTGGCCTCACTGGGCATGGAGGTGAGGGTTGGGGGTCTCCCTCTTGGTTTGCAGCCAGGGAAAGCAGGACACAGCCAACTGACTGAGGGCAGAGGTTGGATAATTCTGTGTTCTGGTGCAGGAAGGTTCACACAGGCACCCCCAGAACTCTACACGATTATAGCTGTGTTTTCCAAACAATCCAGACTATATATACTTGGGGGAGAGGTTTTTCATCTTTTTAAAAAAATTTTGAAGAGAATAAAAAATAAGAAAAAAACATTAAAAATGATACAGAATTTCAAAACAAGCTGATAGGAAACTTGGCTGGTGAGATACCTCAGTGGACTAAGTACCTGTTTTTATATACAAGGATAAATACAACGTTATTACCTTCATTTTTTTAACAAAGTAAAATTTTATTTATTTATTTATTTATTTGTCTTTCTGAGACAGGGTCTTGCTATGCAGTTAAGGCTGGCCTTGGGCTCACTCGAACTCACACCAATCCTCTTGCCTCAGTCTTCCAGGTGCTGGGATTATAGGAGTGAGCCACCACACCCGGTCCATAAATTTTTATTTTAGAAGAGTTTTAAACTTGTGGGAGGATGAGAGGTATGGGGAGGTTCCCGCCTTGGGGGCCTAGTGCCTGTTACTGACATCTTGATGTTAGTGCAGTGCATCTGCCACAGTTGTGGCCAACATTGATGCATCAGTGTGGACCAAAGCCCAGACCCGGTTCCACTTTCCCCCAAGGCTTCAGTGTCCCAGGGTCCTGCCCAAGCGTCTCCACCTCACTGACATGTTAAGCAGGGGTGGTGGCACTGAGAAGGCCTTAGAATTAATCAGCTGGATAGAGCCAGTGATGGCGTGCAGATAGAAGTCTCCATGTCAACGGGCACAGTAGAGACCTTTAGTCATCTGTGACACTGTGACATCTCTGAAAGTAAGACAGTATGGCAGCTGTGGGCTGCCTCAAATTCTCAAGGGCAATACTGCCCACCTCAGAGAGCAAACAGTTCTCTGATTAGGCCAAAATGTCTTTGTTCTACTTTCTCCAGGCCTTGCTCCTTTTCACAACCCTGGGTATTAGGGATATTAACTGCACACCCCCTCCCATGTTAAGGACCCAAAAAATACTGGCCAGTGCAGAGAAGTCTTTGCCTTAGTCACAAAAGCTCTGACTTTCCTGGACCTCTGTAAATCATACTGCATTGTCTCTTTTATTTTATCCTTTGCTGTATGCTTATGTATAAGATCAGAAGACTAGGGCCCAGGATATAGCTCAGCAGTCTAAAGTGCCTGCTTAGGAAACTTAGGCAACTGCAGGGACTGCAGTTTGATCCCTGGCACCACATGCTGCGCCAGCCCCATTCCTAGGGCAGGCTGAGCCGGCCATAACAAAAATAAAGTTTTTAAAAATGTTAAAAAAAAAAAAAAGATCAGAACACTAATCATCCCCCAATAGTAAGACCTCTTGCCTGTCATGGTGAGGTCCTGGATTTGATTCCCTAGTGCTACAAAAAGAAATTAATAAATTAAAACATTCAGTCATCATGCCTTCTGGGCTTCCCTTGGCTGTGATAGGCTCTCAAACTTCTCTGGACTTCGAGGACCTTAGTCATCGTGGGAGGGGCTGAGCAGGTGTTTTCAGCGTGCCCCTTACTTTCAGCTCATCTGGTTTCTTTTCTCAGAGCTTGGGACCTGGCTTTAGAGGAGAAGCCCACAAGGGTAGCTTGCCTCCCTCCTCACACAATGCGGCAAACCTGTGCTACCAGCAAGGGGTGTCCCCAAGTGCTGGAGTTACAGGTCCGAGTGACCACGCCTGGCCCTGTGCAGGGCTTCCAGTCTTGTTTCTCATGTGCCTGCTAGAAACCCAACATCCCAGCTGCTGCATGCATTGCATTTCCAGTGGACAGCATTGGCACAGACTCTTGCCTAAAGGAATTTGATATTTACACAAGTCTTAGCCCTGGGGTAGCCAGATGCTCTAACCCCTGGCGAGCCTAAATCTTGCAGTCAGTTTACCCTCCCTGTGTTTCTTGCTGGGAAGCCCAGTGGACCACTTCAGTACAAACGTCTTAGTGTCCTGAGATTCCTTCTGAGCATCCAAGTTTCTGCATTGTCCCAGCTCAGCAATTAGCTTTCATTTCTCTTTCTGAATCTTGCATACTTTTGTTAAACCACTGGAATGGGCAGATTTAGAGGGTAACATCTGTGATAGCTCAGAGCTGCGCGCATGTGTGAGCGTATGTGCGCATGTACGTGTGTGTGTATGTACATGCGTGTCCCTGCCAGTAGCTGTCGCCTGTGGCTCTCCTTCGATGGGCCAACCTTGGGCTATGGGGAGGCACTGCCCAAAAATCTCCCCTCCTCTTGCAGCCTATAGCCGGTGGCTGGCGAGGTGTGTGAGGCTGTGGGTTTTGGCCGGCCGCGGTGAGTGGCAGGCAGAAGGCTCTGCAGTGCCACATGTACCCCGGGATGGGTGGGAGCTGCCTGCCCAGCCCGGCACCTGCAAGAGTATCCTTCAGAAATCGCTGCACCAGAGCTCACCTCCACACTGCTTCTGGGAATGCAGTGGAGACAGCAGTGATCCTTTATTTTTAAATATGTTTAATTTTTTTTCAAGGTGGCGCTGTGGGTACACTCAGGGATTTAGGATTGACTTCCCACAGCTTACTAAGTAAAAAACAAGATAAAGCCAGAAACCTTTCTCTTGATGTTGGAGTCAGTGCTAACAGCAGGGAAGGGGGCTTCTGAGACCAAAGATATCACCTCATGTTTCCTAGGGACACTGATGCCCGCCCCAGGGTCTTCTGCAAGGTTGGGACCACCCCAGAGGACAGAGTGGCTTCTCTTTCCCTCCCTGCTTCCCTCCCAAAGGGGAACAGACAGGGCCCAAGGCCAGAATGGTGGGGCAGCCCTACCAAAATAACAGTCCTATGCGCCGGGTCCCAAGGCCACCGGAGACCCACGGGAGGAGGAGGTGGCCCCGGTGGTGCTGGGGACCCAGGAGCACAGGGAAGAACCGGGTCAGGCTGGGTCCGCAGGTGGGATGAGTGCTTACCAGGCAGGTCCACAGCCCGGGAGGCTGCGTCCTGCAGGAGACACCACGGTCACCGCGCCACCAGGGGCTCTGGGAGCAGCTGGGCTAAGACCCAGGCAGTCTTTGGGGACGCAGCCTGAGCCTCCTGCCTGAGTCTCCTGCCCGCGCCCCCTGGCGGCGGGACTTCCAGCGGGACTTCCGCTCTGTGGACACAACATGGGCTGGCTTTCCTGGGGCTTCATAGCCTATGCAAGAGCTTGAGCCTGACCTGTGCCTCGCCACCTCACCCTCTACCCCAAAGGATGGGGAGGGCGTGTCCCAGAGCCTCCTTTCTGATCTAGCGCGCCTGCGTACTCTGCAGTCCTTCCTGTTCCCTGCTTTTTCCACTGTTTGAACATGGGTGGTGGCAGAAATTGGTGTGGGAGGACGAGTCAGCAAACCGCACCCACGGTCCGCAGGACCATTTGGGCACAGCCTAAGCCCTGCAGTGACGTTGATGTCTGTAATGGGTGGGGAAAAGACAAGAGAATAATTTCATGACTTGTGAACTGTACATGAAATTCACATTTTGCTGTCCATGAACGAAGCTTCCCTAGAGCACAGCGCTGCTGTTCCTATGTGTAGGAGTCACAGCTACTTTCTAGCAGTGGCTGAGGTGGGACAGAGACTACACGGTCCACAGAGCTGACACCCAGCCAGGCTGGTGCCTGTACACGCAGCTCTGGGATGCTGAGGCAGGAAGATCCCAGCTTGAGCACGTGTGTGCACATGTGCTTGCACACGCACGTGGCAGCGCTGGCAGCAGCATCACCCAGCCCTCTACCGAGCAAGTGCGCAGCCTGCGCTTGCCGGTAGAGAGAGGGGGTCTCACCCCAAGACTCCACCTGGGAAGTCGAGGGACCTGGCCCAGGGGTGGGGTGCTGACCCGTGCCCACCTCCCACAGCACTGGAGGAGGCCTGTGGGTTCCAGGCAGCCGCTCCTCCAGGAAATTTAGCTCTGGAGGGCAGGCTTGCGCATAGTCAGGTTCTTAGACTCTAGAGAGAGAGGGGTTAGGGGCGACAGGGATGGAGCCAGAAAGAGGGACAGAGAGAGGGATGGAAAGAGAGCAGGAGGGAGGGAGGGAAGGAGAGAGTGATCTTCTGATCGGTTTTTATTTTGGAAAAATGTAATAGATAGTTCCGGTTTCCCTAAGTAAAGCTTCGCCTAGTTTAGATTAGATCTGGTTTACATGGGAAGAACAACAAAGCCCAAGGCCCAGCCTAAGTCCAAATGTAGGGCGCTGGAAGCACCCACAGTTGTTCTTGTGGAAGCTCACGGGCTCATATTCATGTCTGGCTCTTTCTTTGTGAACCTGGGCAACATATGGTGGTTTCAGGGACAGAGTGGCAGCCTCTGGAGCCCCTGCTGGCCCTAAACCGGAGCATGATCGCCTCACAAGAGGGCTGCGGGATTTGGAAGCCCGGCTCCAGCGTGCAGTGGGAAGTCAGCCCGCGCTGATTCCACTCCCTCCTTGCCTTGTGTAGAGCTTGGGGTCGCAACCGCCATGTTCACTAACAAAGTCAAAGAAGTCATTTTATTTTACTTATTCTCCATTTTTTTCTGAGACAGGGCCTCACTGTGTAACCCAAACCGGCCTTAAACTCACAGCAATCCTCAAGCCTCAGCCTCCCGAAAGAGCAGTTGTAAGTGTGCGGCACCACGGCGCTCCCAGCTAAAGAAGTCATTTTAAAAGTGTGAGCTGTTTCTCACTTCTCATTGGCCTCACTGGCTTGGCCCAACTCCCCTGGCCATGGCTTTGGCTACTCGAATGGTGAAACACCATGATCCTAGCAAGTCCACAGGTGATGCGAGCACACAGCCAGCTTAGCGAGGTGGGCGGCACCAGACATCCTGAGAGCTTGAAAACCCTTTTTGCCATTTGTCCACTGCCCCTCCACGCATGGACAAAAAGCTCAGTGGCCTTGAGCTCTCGGCCCTCCTGCTGGAGAATCACCCGGGGTGCCCTGAATACCGGGTGCCAACTGTGTGAACCTGGAGGTGGGGAGGAGACTCAACCATGAAGGTCTGGGGGGACAGGGCCTCCTTGCTCGGTCCTGCTCCCTCGGTCTGAGGGGAGTGGAGGAGCACTCTGCCATTGCCAGTTTTGGGAGGTGAGTGCCACATAGAGTGGGTGGCCTGGTACCTGGTCTCAGGCCAATCACCAGTCTGCTCGTGGCCTCAGCAAAATCCCTTCCCTTTTAAGTACTGGAAGCAGACTCTGTGGTGGAAAAAGCAAAGCTGGTGGGCAGGGTTGGCTCTGCCTCGGGGAGCTCTGCACAGGACGCCCAGAGGTGAGCACCACCAGCCAGGTCACCCAGGGACAGTTGTAGCTTCGGCTGATCTCAGTGTGCTCCTGGCCACCCCTGCCCCATGATGGAGCAAGGTGCATTCCCTGAGGGTTGTTCCAGGCACCCTGTCCACACCTGACCAGCCTCTGTCTCTGGAGAGCACGTCCCAGTGACAGAGAAGCTGCCGGGAGGCTGGCAGCCCTTCCATCAAGAGCGTGGCCAATAGCTCACCAGCCCTGGCCTAAAGATGGGATGGCGAGGTCACATCACGTGCCGGAGGTTCCCATGGGGCCTGTGAGCCCACCCTGCCTGAGACCAGACCCCCTTCCGGCCAAACCTGCTGCCTGGGTTCCCATCTCCTGAGAGTGCCCCTCTCTGCATGGTGCTGGGAGACTTCGGCATGCTCTTGGCCTCTGGGAACCAACTCTCCTGGAGATCTGTTCTGTTGAGAGTGACACTGTGCACTGGTGGTGGCGCGGTGCACAGTCCCTGTCCTTGGCTATGCCCCACTCTGGCCAGGTCTCCTCCCCATCTGGGGACCTCTGTGGGCTCCATCTGCACCCTGCCTCCAGCCTCAGGGATGCCCTTGACGGCGGCTTTTCCCTGACCAGATGCCGCTGTGATGGCTCGCTGGATAGCAATATCCTTCTTGCTTATTGAATCTCAGAATTCATTTTCATACCCAAGACATCAAATAAACTCAGACAATACATGCAGGTCTGCGGCTGAGACTCCAGGAGATGAATCACATTGTTAGGCCTCCAGAGCTGCGTGCCACGACTTATTGGCTCCATCTGAAGGCTCAGATAAGAGAGCAGGATGCTTCTGCCAGGTGGAGTGGGAGCCGGGCCTGGCTTGGATGCCAGCCTGGGGCCTCGACAGGAAGAGTGGGGGCAGGTGCTCTCCCTCTTCTCATCCAGTCCACTGTCTCTGGCCCTTGGCAGGTCTCAGTATCCCATGGGGCTGCAATCTGAACCATGCATGAAAAATGCAACCTTTATATCCCATTCAGCACAAGAAGCCTGCTGAGGAATCGTAAGCCGGGCAGGCAGGGGATCCCCAGGGGTTAGGTTGTGTGTGGTTTATGTATCTGTACATCCGTCAGTAAGTAAGTGTCCACCACTGAATATCGGCCATGATCCCCCATGGGTGGAGGACACCCCTACTGATCCGCTTCCTTTGTTTTGTGATGGGTGTTTTCTAATTTTTCTATAACACTGGTATAATAAAGAAATGCAAGTTTTCGAACAGCTATGGGTAACACAATTCCATTTTAAATATAAATAACTTCCCGGACACATGCCTAAGGTATGAAGCAGGGGCCTAGAAGCGTTGCTTACTTCTGGCAGCAGAAAGATGCGTGAGCTTTGCTTGCTCGTTTCATGGAGACTTTTACTTCTGCAACAAACACTCGCTATCATGTTCAGACAGAGGCCCAGGTGGGTGCTGTGGAGGGGAGCATCTCTCTGTCCTCAGTTCCTGACAGACCTGTGCAGCCATAATCATGTAAGTGTCCTCTGAGGATGCAGGGACAGCCCTGACCTGCCATGGTGAGACACTTCTCATGGGGAGGGGGCATTAGAACTTGGGGGCCCAAGCCTTTCAGGTTGAATGAAAAAGCTGTTTCAGGGTGGGAGGAAGGGAGGAGAGAGCCTGTCCCTTGTCGCTGGCTGTGCAGGAGGAGCCTGAAGAGCCCGTTCCTGCTGTCCTACTCCATGCACTTTCTTTTTCTTCTTCTTTTTTCTTTAATGTATATAGTACGGGGTCTCACTATGTAGGTCAGACTGGTAGTGATCCTCCTGTTTTCAGCCTCCCAAACCCTGGGATTACAGGTATGTGCCACTATGCCCAGTCTCAGTCGTAGTCTCAGCATGCCCCCGGGGGTGGGGCCGGCATAGCATGGGGATTGAACCCCAGTCCCTCTGTCTGCCTCAGCAGGTGCTTTAGTCCACTGAGCTATCTGGCCCTCCCACACACTTTCTACTCTGGTTCTGCTTCTCCATGTGCCTGGGGCTCTGGAGCCCATCTTCTGCTTGTGAGCTTTTGAGTCTTCTGGTGGTTTTTGCCAGGTGCCAAGGCTCACATCTGTAATCTCAGCACTTAGGACGATGAAGCAGGAGGATGGCCCTGAGTTTGAGGGGCTACGTAATGAGAATCCATCTCAAAAAAAAAAGTTGATGTTTTGAATCAACTATTCCTTCTCTCTTCTTACTTCTTAGTTTTCCTTCTGCCACTTCTGCTTTTCTTCATCTTCCAGTCCAAACAGGCAATGACTAATAATCGTATTTGTCATGATTATATAATGGCAGCGCTTGCTCTTTCTTGCACTTTTTTTCGGCAGCTGCAGGGTTATCTGCAAACACAGGAAGTGTGTGTATGTGTGTGGGGGGGGTGCAGCAGCAACACGCATGCAGTGGCATGCGTCTTCCCAGGAGAACGGGCCACACAGGGAATTAATGGGGGCCAGGGAGCTCCTGGTGATCACAGAATACTGCAAAATGAGATTCCAGACACTTGGATGGCAAAGCCACAGTGCTGGGTCACAACCCAGCAGGAGTCACACTGTGGCCCAGTGTGGCCCGAGGAGTCATGCTGTGGCCCGCCATGGCCCCATGCAGAATGCAGGTCTAGAATCAGGAGCACAACCTCTGGGGCACAGTAAGCTCCATGATCCGAGAGTGGCTCAGCTCACAGGGGCACCACTTGGTGTGGGTGGGGGGTGGGCGGGGAGCTCCTGCAGGTTCTGAGCAAATGCTGGAGCCCGTGGTCCAGAGGTCTAATGGGGAGTTTGGAGCCCATGGAAGTGCTTCAGACTTAGTGATTCACCTTCCCTGCCGTAAGCAGCACAGCAGGGACTGCATCCCGGTCTTCCCGCCATGCACCTTCTGAGTGAGGCCTTATGGTGCTATGGAGATGCCGATTATTGCGATTTTCCCCACACAGCCCACAAGAGCACTCAAAAGAATGGGTCTCTCAGGCAGCACAGACTCCACTAGAGGCTCAGGGAGTTTAGTTCTGGAAATGCTTAGGAGTCAGCATTCTAGGCAAACATGGGTGAGGTGGGGAGAGGCCTGCATTGTCCCAGGCCAGCAGCCCTCCATGGCCCTCAAGGCCTGCAGGAAACCCCACTGCCACTATGTCCTCTGGACCTGTTGGGAGCTCAGGCCTGGCCAGCAAGGGGCACAGCCAAGAGCAGTGGACCTCATGCTGGACTCCTGTGACCACGTTGGCTGGAAATTCTGCAGGGGCAGCTGCAGCGAGCTGCCAAGGGCTGGGGATGTGTGTGGCCGAGCCCGGGCTCTGGAGAAGATGGCAGGAGCAGATGGGGTGCACTGGGTATGGCACTGGCAAAGTCTTCTTTGGCTCAGCAGTGACTCAGAGCCAGGGAGGCTACAGGCTCAGGGCATGGGCATGTGACGCTTGCCAGGAGCCCCGTACAGTGGGATGCTTTTCTCAGGTAAGGACTCAGGAGACTGAGACAGGAAAAGAGGATGGAGACTTGGCACAGAGGACTGGGGGACCCTGTGACATTGGTGACCCCAATGTGTGGAGGGCCTTTGGGGCCTAAAGCCAAAGGGCTGGGACGTTCCAGGCAATGGCCTGCCAGCCAGGTCCTGGTCCCCTGAGCTATCCCCATGTGCACAAGGCAGTCCCAGGCCAGGAAGAGCTGTTCTGGTCTACAGCGGAGGCTGGTGGGAAGAGGGAGGGGCACACATCACCAACGAGAGACTGGGCAGAGCATGGAGCTGGGCACTGGGGACATGCAAACAGGGAATTGGGGGCCTGGGTCACTTCTGACCTTTTCCTTGTGGCTCTCCCCCCGGAGTCTCCAGCGAAAAACCCACTGTAAGGCTTGGTGTCATTTGTAGTGCTCTGACCATTTAGCTTAGTACCTTTTAGCTTAGCTGGGAGAGGGATGCTGTCCCTGGTTGGAGGAACAGGAAGCGAGGACCAACCTCTGCTTGGTCCTGTGGTAATGGACTTGGAGGCCGGGTGAAGCCAGAGGAGCTGGGAGCTCTGCTCCCCACTTCCTTCTCCCCATTTTGATTCTAACTCTTCTCCCTCCCCATTTGCTCCCCTGATTCCAGGGAACTGGAGGGTGGTTTTTTCTGGGAGCTCCTCCCTGTAAATGGGAAGCTGTCAGGCTGAGGACCCCCCCGTTCCTGGGCCTGTGAATCCCCATGAGCAGCAGCCAGCTTCTGACGTGGGCCGGTGACAAAGGGTCACAGGAGGAGAACCTACAATGGGCTCTGGCAGGCCAGGTTTTCTGTTACCTCACCAAAGGCTTGGAGCTATGCTAGGTGGCCTGCTGGTCACACACTACCTGGTCCTTCAGCTCAGGAATGTCTCTGAGGTCAGTTTCTCTCCTACTGTAGGGTACCCCCCCATTAATTCTAACCCACAAGCAGCAAGCGGGTGAGGTCCCTGCCACTGAAGTGCTGTGTGAGACCCTCATTTCCTTCTGCCACCTAAATGATGGACCCCGTCGAGTCTTTCACATTCCACTTCAGTCCTTGAGAGATTCCCAAGAGCAGAGCCCCTGCAGGCTTTGGGCTCAGTGTGAAAAAGACTTCAGCCTTCCTAGCTTGAACCTGCAGGAGTGCAGCCTAACTCAGTTCGCTCAGCCTGATGCAGCGACAGTACCAAGAAGGGGCGACAGGGGGCGTTTCCTCTTGTCGCTGGCAACTCAAGCTGAGTGGGCTGGGATCTGGGATTCCCCATACCCTTGCACACAGGCACTGGTGCGCATTTCCTGTCCTGTCCTGGGGGAACTCCTGATGGTTCTTTGCCAAAATAGCACTCAGATGGATGCCCAGTTGAGCTCACAGGACCTGGCTGCCTCTCCCCATTGGGTTACCCACCCAATGAGGCCCAAGGGACTTGCGGCTCTCTTCTTACTTTTACAGTTGTCAATTTTATCACACACACACACACACACACACACACACACACACACACAAGCACACACTGCAGTGCATACTTACTGTACCCTGCAGAATTATAAATACTGCGGTTACATTAAAATTCATCAAGGTCAGCAGAGTCACTGATTTTTCTCCTGCCTCTTTCAGACAGATTGTTGTGAAAAGTAAAAAAGCGTCCATTCATCTTTGATGTAATACACACATCTCAAGGCACAAGAAGGCCACACACAGTTAAGGTTGTCTTCCAGGGTACTCAGAGGTTCTGATGTTGAGACCACAAGAAGCTAGTTGCTACCCCAGGATTCCCAGACCCAACTCCTGCATCTCCAGCAGCTTCCCGGCTTGGGCTGACAGGTGCTGGTCCAGGGGCCACACTCGGAGATTTGAGCTTCTTGAACAATCACTGATAGTGACTCAAAAGTGGGGAGGAGATGGAACAAAGGGAAGGTCTCTATGCTGGGCATGGTGGTGCATGCCTATAATCACAGTACTCTGGCAGGAGGAGCGAAAAGTTCAAACCCCAGCTGGGCAGCTTAACACGACCCTGTCTCAAAAATACAATACAATAAAATAAAAAAGAACAGGTGATGCAGTTCCTTGAAAGTCATAGGTTCAAATCCTCACACCTCTCCCACCGCTTTTAAAATTGCTTTTTATATTAAAAGTGCTTTAAGTCAAGCACCACAGACACTGCCATGGAAACCAGAAGTTTCCATGATCACATACAGCCTTGTGATTATTAACTATTCTCTAAGTGCTTACCTTAGAAAATGTATTAATACCTCAATAGCCTCTCAGATTCTAAATCCAGCACTTGAGATGGGAGTAGCTATTCAAGTGTTCACAGAGTAACATGAAACCCACATACATGCCTTCTTAAAAGGAGTTGGTTCTGTGCAAGACACCTAGCTCCAGAGCTGTGGATTTAACCCCTCACCAGATGCACTACGAGGTGCAGAGGTAAACTGCGCAAGCTCGGGCCCTCCCCCAAGATGTGTCTCTGAGTGCCCATCGGGGTGGTAAGAAACGTCGCACCTGGCTGTAGCTGGGCAACCACTTGAGGTCCAAAGAGAGGGCGATTGGGGATTCCCTCCCTCAGGTTTCAGGGTAACATTCTGCAATCCTTGGATGGTTTTCCCTAAACCAAATAAAGAAGCTACATTCTTATCTCTGGAGGAAAATGTCTGTATTAAAAGCCAAAAAACCACAGAAGTACAAGAAGAAACGTTCACCAGGCCATGTGACTGGATAGGTTGACTTGGAAAAAGCTCATAAAGTTCAGCGTAATAACATATTGGTGTGAAATCCTTCCCGTGCCTCCTGGCTTAAAACAAATTTAAAAACAAGGAACTTCAAATACAATGATGTTCAGATACAAAGAGCTTCTCTTAACGACAGCGATAGCAATTTAATATTTTTGTTTTGTGAGTATTTTTTTTTTTTTACTAAAACGTTCGTTTAAAAGTTATTAAATATATAAAACAAATACACAGGGTCTGGTCATTTTCTGCCAAGAGTAAAGGACACGTGGGCTGCGGAGTGCAGGGGAACGAGATCCAGGGAAAGGGGCCCCATCTCCTGCCGTCAGTCACTCCCGAGCCACAGGTCCCACCCTGGAGGCATGGGCTGCCTGGGTGCACACTCCCGACTTGGCGGAGGCGCCGGGCCACGCGGGAGGCCCCTCCCCGGGGACAGGACGCACGGGACCACAGCACGAAGCACACCTGCGAGCACAGTGTCCAAGGAGCAGCCGGCAGTGCAGGGCGCGCGGCGGTCACTTGGCAGCCACCCCAGAGGTGACGGCAGCGGCGGCGGCGGCAGTGGCAGCGGCGGCGGCGGCGGCCGCCGTGGCTGTGGTCCCCGCCGGCACGGTGGCGGCGGGGGCGGCTGGAGGTGCGCCCGCGGCGGTCCGGCGCTGCTCCATGCCGTTGGGCAGGAAGCCGGCGATGATGGGCACCGGCCAGATGAGGGCGGCCACGCTCCACACGACGATGACCAGGGTCATGAAGCAGGCCACCAGCGTGGACTCGATAGGCTTACGGTTGAGCCGCCAGCCCGGCTCGCCCTGCAGCTCCTCCAGGCTGAAGTCCAGGCAGCAAAAGTGGCGCGGTTCGCCCTGCAGCCAGAGGGGCGCGGGCGCTTCGGCCGCGGGGTAGGCGGGCAGCGCGGGTGCGGGCGCGGCTGGGGGCGCTCCGGGGGGCGGAGCGGGCGCTGGAGCTCTAGCTCGGCTGCCTCGCACCCAGCCGCAGCCCACGCACAGACGCAGGTCCTGCTGCGCGCCGCCCGCTGCCAGCCCCAGGTGCTCGATGAGCAGCGGCGACCCCACGCGGTGGAAGGCGGCGGCAAAGAGCGCGCGGCCGTGCGCGTTGGTGGAGAAGAGCAGCAGGTCGCACTGCCAGCCGCGCGGGCGGCCCCAGCGCACGAGCAGCGAGCTCAGCATGGGTCGCTGCACGCTGATGTTGCAGGCGGGCCCCGCCGCGTCGTCCTCGGTCCCAGGGCCCGCGCGCTCGGGAGGCTCCGAAGCCGGCAGGCGAGGCGCGGAGGTGGCGTCGGCCGAGGCGTTGGGGGGCGCCCCAAGCAGGCCCGGGGGCAGCGGGCAGGCGGCGGCCAGGAGCGCGGCGAGCAGGGGCAGCATGGCCTGCGGCGGGCTACGCGCGTGGGGCGGGCGGCGGTTGCATGGCGCGGACGCGGAGGCCGGGGAGGAGAATGAGGAACCCTGCTCGGTCCCAGCGCCGGCCCGGGACTGCCGCGCTCTGTGCGTCCGCTCTCTCCTCGCTGGCTCGCGGGCGGGATTCCCCGCGCGGCTCCGCCCCGCGCGCCCCGCCCCACCCCGCCCTGCGCTCGGGGCGCGGGACTCGGACCCGGAGGCAGGGCGGGCGCGGAGCAGGGCTGCGGGGAAGCCCTGAGCTCTACTCGTCCTGCTTCCGGCCAAGGAGCCCTTGTCAACCGAGGGGATCGGGCCACGTCTAGCCTTGAACTCACCAGGACCCTCGCGGTTAGAGATGGGGAAACTGAGGCTGCGAGGGGCGTCAAGGATACACCCCCAGCTGGAGGCAGAATTCTGCGCCACTAGCTTTGTGCTTTTTGCGATATCGCTCAGTCTCGAATCTGGCAGGTTTTTAATGCATCTGCAACGGAATGATCGCTGGGTGTTCTCACAGAGGGCGAATCCTGCCGATCAACAGAGTCAGGGGTGGGGAGTGGCTGTGGGGATGCAGCCAGGAGCTCTGTCGCTGTGGGGTCCCGGTTGAGTCCCCCTTCGCCGGGGCCCATGCCTTCTGGTAGGGCCCCAGCTGGACCTACAGGGGAGCACAGATTTTCGGGAGATTTTAATGTCCGATTTTTAATCCCTGAATGACAGAATCCCGTTGAAATATTGGGCACGGGGAGTTGCCAGGAGTAACATATCAAGATTAAATTTATATTAAAAAGCACGTTTTATCCTGGCGTGGCAGCGCAGACCTACAATCTCAGCAGTCCGGTAGACTGAGGCAGGAGGGCTGCAAATTCCAGCCCAGTCTGGGCAATTCAGTGATCTACTGAGACCTTGATCAAAATTTAAAAAATAAAAAGGAGTGGGGGTGGGCTAGTAATACAGCTCAGGACAAAACCATAAATTCAGTTTCCAGTGCCAGAAAAGTAAGCATCCATCTAGTAATTTGACCTCTTGCCCTTGAAAGCAAACCTGCAGACCTCTCCATAAGAGGAGGCTTGGCGCCATTGCGCCCCCTGAGTTGCCAGCTTTTGCCCAGTGTTTCTAGCCAGTGTAAAGTGAGGCTAAATTGTACAAACAATCTCAAAATACAGATCTCCAGCCACCCCACCCGCAGGTCATTATTCCAGCTTGGCCTTGGTGTCCTCATTGTAGGGCAGGGTGTGGGGGGTGGGGATCTCTGCCTCCACAGGTGCTGTGAATCATGAGTGCTTGGAATCTGGTGTCCTCCTGTCCTGGAGATGCTCAATGCCCAGCCTGGTTTGTCCTCCAGGTTGTCCCTAGGTTCTGCAGAAAGGGCTCATCTCCCCCTGCAGCTGGGACACCC